>CM059812.1:39961063-39983563 GCA_030435695.1 Brachymystax lenok tsinlingensis | reverse complement strand
GGAGAGGAGAGAGAGGATAGGGAGAGGAGAGAGAGGATAGGGAGAGAGGAGGAGAGGAGAGAGAGAGCATGTTTTCCATTACACCATTTTCTGATGAGGATAGCCTAATTCATGCTAATTGCCTTCTTCAATACTTGTTATTTTTATTTAATAGAAACACATTTGCACAATTAATTATCAACATAATTTCAAGAGCCTCATTTGCAACACTCAATCTCTCTCTCTCCCTCCCTCCTCTCTCTTCCTGTCCCTCCCTCCCTCGCTCTCTTCCCCTCTCCTCCTCTCCCCTCCTCCCTTCTGTTCCTCAGCTGTTGTTAAATTAGCTGGTTTTGTCATTAGCGTTTTGAAAACGCAGCGATTTCTTCCATCCGCCAGGGCTTCTCTCTGAGTACATCAGACACACACACACACATCAGCCAACATAACAGCCACACTCAACCACCACTTCAAATAACGACGTGATCTTTTCCGACACACACACACACACACACACACACACACACACACACACACACACACACACACACACACACACACACACACACACACACACACACACACACACACACACACACACACACACACACACTGGACTGGCCTGGACGTTGTTTCTAATGTATTAGGCTTGGAGCAGCTTTGTGTTCCGTTGTTTCTTTGTTTCATTAACACACTGATGTAATAGATACCAGCGGGCCGACGGGTGAGATTTTAATTATGCTGGGGGAGAGGTGGGGGGAGAACGGGGGAAGGGGAGAAGGGGGGAGAGATGGCGGTAGCGAAAAGGGAGATGCTGGGGAAAGGAAGGGACGGAGGGGAGGAAGGGAGCTTTTCAATAAATGGGTTGGCTCAGGGGTTAGTCGGTGATTTCTCGGTAAAGTGTTGGAGCCGAACCGACCGGAGTAATTTGGTTGATAAATCAGGAGGCGTTCGGGGGGCGTTAAGGGCGCACAGCTCGCCGGTCGGGCCGGTTGGTTCTGCTCGTGATTTATTCGTTACCCGGGGGTCCTACACAGGCTCGTGACAGCCCAGGATGAATTAACCGGGCTCCGCCATGCGCCTAATGAGCGGGCATTATTTCACAAGCTCGCGCTCCTGTTTTCCCTCTTCCATCGAAAACGAGCGGCGTGAAAAACGAGCTGAGCGCGCGACTCTCTCTCCACTGGTACCATCCCGGAGGTGTTGCATCGATTCAACATCACAGAGCCGAGCAACCCCCCCACACACACAGATGTCCAGCCAATAACCCAGTATGGGGGAGACCCAGTGTTACATCGACATTGGAATTACGTGTTGTCATAAAGCTTTAACCTAAAACAACCCTGATATAACATCTCCTACAGGCCCACAACTCATTTACACAAACAATTGCCTCGGATAGATATATATTGGCTAAAGAAATTACCACCGGTTTGAAAATACAAAAATGATAGGCCTATGATTCAAATAGTCCATTTCGAAAATTCCTTGTAATTATATATATATATACTTTCGCTCTATAGAAAGAAAATAACATTTTGGGAATTGCCCGTGAGCTATAAAACAAAGAGCTCGTGCCAGAGTCTATTACCAGGCTGTCTCGGAACGTCTCGTGGCAGATAAAGAGCATTAGCCAATAGGAATCTGGTGGCATTACGATTCTGTTCCGCCCGCATGAAATAAGCGCCGGGGAAGACAGTCAACATGTCAAGTAGCTACCGTTTAATATGGAGACCAGGGGAAGATCCAGACACTATTACTTAATACCAGGCCCTATCTCACTAGGAAGACCCCTTTTCACTATTACTTAATACCAGGCCCTATCTCACTAGGAAGACCCCTTTTCACTATTACTTAATACCAGGCCCTATCTCACTAGGAAGACCCCTTTTCACTATTACTTAATACCAGGCCCTATCTCACTAGGAAGACCCCTTTTCACTATTACTTAATACCAGGCCCCATCTCACTAGGAAGACCCCTTTTCACTATTACTTAATACCAGGCCCTATCTCACTAGGAAGACCCTTTTCACTATTACTTAATACCAGGCCCTATCTCACTAGGAAGACCCCTTTTCACTATTACTTAATACCAGGCCCTATCTCACTAGGAAGACCCTTTTCACTATTACTTAATACCAGGCCCTATCTCACTAGGGAAGACCCTTTTCACTATTACTTAATACCAGGCCCTGTCTCACTAGGAAGACCCCTTTTCACTATTACTTAATACCAGGCCCTATCTCACTAGGAAGACCCCTTTTCACTATTACTTAATACCAGGCCCTATCTCACTAGGAAGACCCCTTTTCACTATTACTTAATACCAGGCCCTATCTCACTATATAAAGACCCCTTTTCACTATTACTTAATACCAGGCCCTATCTCACTAGGAAGACCCCTTTTCACTATTACTTAATACCAGGCCCTATCTCACTAGGAAGACCCCTTTTCACTATTACTTAATACCAGGCCCTATCTCACTATATAAAGACCCCTTTTCACTATTACTTAATACCAGGCCCTGTCTCACTAGGAAGACCTCTTTTCACTATTACTTAATACCAGGCCCTATCTCACTAGGAAGACCCCTTTTCACTATTACTTAATACCAGGCCCTATCTCACTATATAAAGACCCCTTTTCACTATTACTTAATACCAGGCCCTATCTCACTAGGAAGACCCCTTTTCACTATTACTTAATACCAGGCCCTATCTCACTAGGGAAGACCTCTTTTCACTATTACTTAATACCAGGCCCTATCTCACTAGGAAGACCCTTTTCACTATTACTTAATACCAGGCCCTATCTCACTAGGGAAGACCCTTTTCACTATTACTTAATACCAGGCCCTATCTCACTAGGAAGACCCCTTTTCACTATTACTTAATACCAGGCCCTATCTCACTAGGAAGACCTCTTTTCACTATTACTTAATACCAGGCCCTATCTCACTAGGAAGACCCCTTTTCACTATTACTTAATACCAGGCCCTATCTCACTAAGAAGACCCCTTTTCACTATTACTTAATACCAGGCCCTATCTCACTAGGAAGACCCCTTTTCACTATTACTTAATACCAGGCCCTGTCTCACTAGGAAGACCCCTTTTCACTATTACTTAATACCAGGCCCTATCTCACTAGGAAGACCCTTTTCACTATTACTTAATACCAGGCCCTATCTCACTAGGAAGACCCTTTTCACTATTACTTAATACCAGGCCCTATCTCACTAGGAAGACCTCTTTTCACTATTACTTAATACCAGGCCCTATCTCACTAGGAAGACCCCTTTTCACTATTACTTAATACCAGGCCCTATCTCACTAGGAAGACCCCTTTTCACTATTACTTAATACCAGGCCCTATCTCACTAGGAAGACCCCTTTTCACTATTACTTAATACCAGGCCCTATCTCACTATATAAAGACCCCTTTTCACTATTACTTAATACCAGGCCCTATCTCACTATATAAAGACCCCTTTTCACTATTACTTAATACCAGGCCCTATCTCACTAGGAAGACCCCTTTTCACTATTACTTAATACCAGGCCCTATCTCACTAGGAAGACCCCTTTTCACTATTACTTAATACCAGGCCCTATCTCACTAGGAAGACCCTTTTCACTATTACTTAATACCAGGCCCTATCTCACTAGGAAGACCCCTTTTCACTGTACTAATACCAGGCCCTATCTCACTAGGAAGACCCCTTTTCACTATTACTTAATACCAGGCCCTATCTCACTATATAAAGACCCTTTTCACTATTACTTAATACCAGGCCCTATCTCACTAGGAAGACCCCTTTTCACTATTACTTAATACCAGGCCCTATCTCACTAGGAAGACCCCTTTTCACTATTACTTAATACCAGGCCCTATCTCACTAGGAAGACCCCTTTTCACTATTACTTAATACCAGGCCCTATCTCACTAGGAAGACCCTTTTCACTATTACTTAATACCAGGCCCTATCTCACTAGGAAGACCCCTTTTCACTATTACTTAATACCAGGCCCTATCTCACTAGGAAGACCCTTTTCACTATTACTTAATACCAGGCCCTATCTCACTATATGAGGCCCTATCTCACTAGGAAGACCCTTTCACTATTACTTAATACCAGGCCCTATCTCACTAGGAAGACCCTTTTCACTATTACTTAATACCAGGCCCTATCTCACTATAAAGACCCTTTTCACTATTACTTAATACCAGGCCCTATCTCACTAGGAAGACCCCTTTTCACTATTACTTAATACCAGGCCCTATCTCACTAGGAAGACCCCTTTTCACTATTACTTAATACCAGGCCCTATCTCACTAGGAAGACCCCTTTTCACTATTACTTAATACCAGGCCCTATCTCACTAGGAAGACCCCTTTTCACTATTACTTAATACCAGGCCCTATCTCACTAGGGAAGACCCTTTTCACTATTACTTAATACCAGGCCCTATCTCACTATAGGAAGACCCCTTTTCACTATTACTTAATACCAGGCCCTATCTCACTAGGAAGACCCCTTTTCACTATTACTTAATACCAGGCCCTATCTCACTATATAAAGACCCCTTTTCACTATTACTTAATACCAGGCCCTGTCTCACTAGGAAGACCCCTTTTCACTATTACTATTACCCGCACCAGAGGGCCAGTGAGGGTCCCCAGTCCTGGGCCGCCAGTGAGGGTCCCCAGTCCTGGGCCGCCAGTGAGGGTCCCCAGTCCTGGGCCGCCAGTGAGGGTCCCCAGTCCTGGGCCGCCAGTGAGGGTCCCCAGTCCTGAGCCGCCAGTGAGGGTCCCCAGTCCTGAGCCGCCAGTGAGGGTCCCCAGTCCTGAGCCGCCAGTGAGGGTCCCCAGCCCGGGTCCGCCAGAGAGGGTCCCCAGCCCAGGTCCGCCAGAGAGGGTCCCCAGCCCAGGTCCGCCAGAGAGGGTCCCCAGTCCTGCAAATGGCCCAGGGCCTCCGGTGCGTGACTTCGGACCAGCACGGCCAGCAGCGGAGCCGCCACCTGGGACAAAAAGACCCACCCGAAGACCCCCCCCATGGACTTTTGGGTGGCGCGGTCGGAGTCCGCGCCTTTGGGGGGGTACTGTCACGTTGAGGCCTGAGATGACAGGCTGGAGTGTTTTGGTTTCGTTTTTGGTGTAGGGTTTTTCTGTTCTAGGTTATTTATTTCTATGTTGGGGTAATGGTTCCCAATTAGAGGCAGCTGAGTGTCGTTGTCTCTAATTGGGAACCATATATATGTTTGTAGTTTTCACTTGGGGTTTGTGGGTTATTGTAAGTTCAGAGCTGTGTTTGTTTTGTCAGTTATGGTCTTCGTTACGATCTTCGTTTGTTTTGGTTGTATATTTTCCCAGTTACGTCCGTTATTAAAATGTATACTGGAAGCATCGCTGCGTCTTGGTCTGTCCCTTATGAAGATCGTGACATCCAAATAACCACAAGGTTCTATATAAAACTCCAAATAACCACAAGGTTCTATATAAAACTCCAAATAACCACAAGGTTCGATATAAAACTCCAAATAACCACAAGGTTCTATATAAAACTCCAAATAACCACAAGGTTCGATATAAAACTCCAAATAACCACAAGGTTCTATATAAAACTCCAAATAACCACAAGGTTCGATATAAAACTCCAAATAACCACAAGGTTCTATATAAAACTCCAAATAACCACAAGGTTCTATATAAAACTCCAAATAACCACAAGGTTCGATATAAAACTCCAAATAACCACAAGGTTCTATATAAAACTCCAAATAACCACAAGGTTCTATATAAAACTCCAAATAACCACAAGGTTCTATATATAACTCCAAATAACCACAAGGTTCTATATAAAACTCCAAATAACCACAAGGTTCTATATAAAACTCCAAATAACCACAAGGTTCTATATAAAACTCCAAATAACCACAAGGTTCAATATAAAACTCCAAATAACCACAAGGTTCTACATAAAACTCCAAATAACCACAAGGTTCGATATAAAACTCCAAATAACCACAAGGTTCTATATATAACTCCAAATAACCACAAGGTTCTATATATAACTCCAAATAACCACAAGGTTCTATATAAAACTCCAAATAACCACAAGGTTCTATATAAAACTCCAAATAACCACAAGGTTCTATATAAAACTCCAAATAACCACAAGGTTCAATATAAAACTCCAAATAACCACAAGGTTCTACATAAAACTCCAAATAACCACAAGGTTCGATATAAAACTCCAAATAACCACAAGGTTCGATATAAAACTCCAAATAACCACAAGGTTCTATATATAACTCCAAATAACCACAAGGTTCTATATAAAACTCCAAATATCCATTTTTTCAGAGTGTGTCTCAGGTTTGAAACCTGCCACCTGCCACCTTGTCCCCAGCCCTCCGTGTAGAATATTATTAAGTAACTAGTTCCACAGGCTTTTTGTTGTTTGTTTACTCAACGTTTTGGTCAAAGTATTGCCTGAACTTAACGATTGTCTAGAAATTATTATTTGGGCATCTTACCTAAAAAAGCTACCAGTCTAACTCCCGTCAGAGTTAGACATTCATCCATGTTTCTCAAACATCAAATTCTGAAATGTTCCGTGTTCCGGCATTAACTCAGAACGGTTAAGTTAAGGGTTAAGATTTGGGACAGGCTTAAAATAAAAAAAATATCAAGAGAAACTTTCTATTGCTGGATTTGAACTTGCAGCCTGAGGCACATGCTTACGTCCACCAAACCCGTTCACAACCCTAGAAAAACCAAAACACTACTTGAAGGTAACAGCCTCACTGTTGCTGCTAGCGCCCCGGGTTTCCACGTCATCTCCCGTCGAACACTGAGTTGTATCACGGGCGACCTGGCTGGAAAAAGAAAGCTGTGGAACTCGTTACAACACGCGCTGCTTTTAACATACAATGTTTTCAACTGAAATATTTAACACACACTGTGCATGTTCATTTATACTGTTATTAATAGGCACTTTGCTCTTCAGAGTAAATCTCAGTACACTCAAGAAAAAACGATTTAATGATTTTAGTGATTAAGGAGTACCATTAAAATAGAGTAATATGGCCCACCAACATTAGGCACCTATACAGAAAAACCGATACAGAAAAACCTATACAGAGAAATCCATACAGAAAAACCTATACAGAGAAACCTATACAGAAAAACCTATACAGAGAAACATATACAGAGAAACCTATACAGAGAAATCCATGCAGAAAGACCGATACAGGAAAAACCTACACAGAGAAACCTATACAGAAAAACCTATACAGACAAACATACACAGAAAAATCTACAATTGCTTAAATAAATCAAATCAATGATAAAAGAAGTCAGATGAACTAATAATGTTGAAAACATTGTATGTTAAAAGCACTGTGTGTGTGTGGAACTAGTTCCATGTACTTTTATCAGGTCAGATGGTGACAATTTCTAGTTGACTGAACATATGAGACAATTTGAGCAAACATATCATTTTAACTTGACTCAAGTTGGATCTGCGTTAGGGACAACAATATAATTTTTCAGTTCAGGTAGCCTAGTGGTTAGAGCGTTGGACTTGTAACCGGAAGGCTGCAAGATCGAATCCCCGAGCCGACAAGGTAAAACTCTGTCGTTCTGCCCCTGAACAAGGCAGTTAACCCACTGTTCCTAGGCTGTCATTGAAAACAAGAATTTGTTCTTAACTGACTTGCCTAGTTAAATAAAGGTTTAAATAAATAAAAACTTGGACCGAGAAGTTGAGTAAACAAAACAACAACAGAAAATGCAGTGGAACCAGTTTGTAAATAATAATGAGTTGAAACAGCCTGATCAGTGGCTGTGTTGTTTTCAGTACTCTTTGGTACCACTCGGAGTCTCTATGGTTAAAAAGTCGGCTTACAATAGGTCACAGAAATGTGCAATAAAGCCTAGTTTTCACAAAGCATTACTCTGGCAAGGTGCCAGTCTGAGCAGAATTGATCATAGATACTTTTGGATTTATTGATGACGTCCTATCAATAATCAATAATCCATATGAAGAGTTTCTTTCCAAAACGCTATATATGTTGATAAATAAGGTTTTATTGTTTAAAGAATTCATGAAAGATATTTGGTGTGTTTTTAAAACTATCTAATCATAGCATGGGGTTGTTCAACGACAGACATTTATTTGTTTAAAATCACTTGATGGTTTAATTTCAAAGAGATATATATGTGTATTTTTAAACGCTATATTTCCGCCTCACGCTCAGAGAAATAAAGAATACATTTGTGACGTCAATATTTAATAATAAAAAATCTATACAGCCAAATATAGATCTGTATGTAAAACATTTACATTTGACATTTGACTAATTTAGCAGATGTTGTTATCTAGAGCTACTTCCTGTTGGTGCACTGATCTGAAGAGGTGAGACAACCACATATCACAATCACATATACAGGATATCAACATTCCATTCCAGCTAAACAATGGATATACAGCGTTTAGCAAAAAAAACACTAAAATATATGAAAACAAAATCTGAAAAGAGAGAAGAGAGGAGAAGAGAGGAGAATGAGAGGAGAAAGAGAGGAGAAGGAGAGGAGAAAGAGAAGAGAAGAGAGGAGAAGAGAGGAGAAAGAGGAGAAGGAGAGGAGAAGAGAGGAGAAAGAGGAGAAGGAGAGGAGAAGAGAGGAGAAAGAGGAGAAAGAGAGGAGAAGGAGAGGAGAAAGAGAGGAGAAAGAGGAGAAGGAGAGGAGAAGGAGAGGAGAAGAGAGGAGAAAGAGGAGAAGGAGAGGAGAAAGAGAAGAGAGAAGAGAAAGAGGAGAAGGAGAGGAGAAGAGAGGAGAAGAGCGGAGAAAGAGAGGAGAAAGAGAAGGAGAGGAGAAAGAGAAGAGAGAAGAGAAAGAGGAGAAGGAGAAGAGAAAGAGAGGAGAAAGAGGAGAAGGAGAGGAGAAGAGAGGAGAAGAGAGGAGAAAGAGAGGAGAAAGAGGAGAAGGAGAGGAGAAAGAGGAGAAGGAGAGGAGAAAGAGAAGAGAGAAGAGAAAGAGGAGAAGGAGAGGAGAAGAGAGGAGAAGAGAGGAGAAAGAGAGGAGAAAGAGGAGAAGGAGAGGAGAAGAGAGGAGAAAGAGGAGAAGGAGAGGAGAAGAGAGGAGAAAGAGAAGAGAGAAGAGAGAAAGCCTGGGTAAAAATGTTTCCTGACACAGTAAAGCCCTTTAACACATTAACACAGAGAGTTGTAGGTGAACAGACCACAATGCTACAGACCTGTCTGTAGGGAGATGTGTTTCTGTCTTTCTTCAAATTCTATTTAAACTCTTTTATCCCCCAGAATCCGGAGCGCACGCACCAGGGGTTTGTATTATAAACGCTAGCCGGTAGTCGAAACTTGTGTTTTACCCATGCACGCGCTAATCTTCCCTACACACACACACACACACACACACACACACACACACACACACACACACACACACACACACACACACACATTGTTAGAATTGTCATATTTAATTCAATAAACGACAGGAAAATGTAAATGGTTAGTTTTGTGTGTCGAGAATTAATGGAAAAAAGCACAACTGTTAAACTGTAAAAGAATTTGGATTACAAAGTTTGGCATGTAATACATATCCAACCTTTATTCAATCCTCTGTGGAATAATTGAATTGTCATGCCAGTCCGATTTGTTTAGCTCATTTCTACGGGTGTCTGGTTGAGATAAAACCCTTTGAATCTTCCTACTAAAGGGGCAGGTGTCTTTGTGTAAGAAGCTATTTGTGTTCCTTAAATATGTATCGATAATCTTATCCCTCCCTCCCTCCCTCCCTGCCTCCCTCCCTCCCTCCCTCCCTCTCTCGTCTCCTTTATCTGTTACTCAACACTATATCAGGGAGACCACACGACTGTCACCTCACACAGAACCAGGCTGTCAGTCAGCTATGCCAAAGAGATTGAAATCAGAGAGAGAAAATAATAGAGAGAGGGAGAGAGAGAGAGAGAACAGAGAGAACAGAGAGAGAGAGAGAGACAGAGAGAGAGAGAGAGAGAGAGAGAGAGAGAGAGAGAGAGAGAGAGAGAGAGAGAGAGAGAGAGAGAGAGAGAGAGAGAGAGAGAGAGAAAAGAAGGGGGAGAGAGAGCGAGAGGAATAGGAACAAAGATAGAAAAAGAGAAAGAAAGAGAAAGCAGGAGAGGAAAATTCAGTTGATTAACAGTTCTGTCTCAATGTTCTCTATAGACCTACAGTATAATATATATCTCTGTGTTCTCTATAGACCTACAGTATACTGTATATCTCTGTGTTCTCTATAGACCTGCAGTATACTGTATATCTCTGTGTTCTCTATAGACCTGCAGTATACTGTATATCTCTGTGTTCTCTATAGACCTGCAGTATACTGTATATCTCTGTGTTCTCTATAGACCTACAGTATACTGTATATCTCTGTGTTCTCTATAGACCTGCAGTATACTGTATATCTCTGTGTTCTCTATAGACCTACAGTATACTGTATATCTCTGTGTTCTCTATAGACCTGCAGTATACTGTATATCTCTGTGTTCTCTATAGACCTGCAGTATACTGTATATCTCTGTGTTCTCTATAGACCTACAGTATACTGTATATCTCTGTGTTCTCTATAGACCTACAGTATGCTGTATATCTCTGTGTTCTCTATAGACCTACAGTATAATATATATCTCTGTGTTCTCTATAGACCTACAGTATGCTGTATATCTCTGTGTTCTCTATAGACCTACAGTATAATATATATCTCTGTGTTCTCTATAGACCTACAGTATGCTGTATATCTCTGTGTTCTCTATAGACCTACAGTATGCTGTATATCTCTGTGTTCTCTATAGACCTACAGTATAATATATATCTCTGTGTTCTCTATAGACCTACAGTATACTGTATATCTCTGTGTTCTCTATAGACCTACAGTATACTGTATATCTCTGTGTTCTCTATAGACCTACAGTATACTGTATATCTCTGTGTTCTCTATAGACCTACAGTATACTGTATATCTCTGTGTTCTCTATAGACCTACAGTATGCTGTATATCTCTGTGTTCTCTATAGACCTACAGTATAATATATATCTCTGTGTTCTCTATAGACCTACAGTATGCTGTATATCTCTGTGTTCTCTATAGACCTACAGTATAATATATATCTCTGTGTTCTCTATAGACCTACAGTATGCTGTATATCTCTGTGTTCTCTATAGACCTACAGTATACTGTATATCTCTGTGTTCTCTATAGACCTACAGTATACTGTATATCTCTGTGTTCTCTATAGACCTACAGTATACTGTATATCTCTGTGTTCTCTATAGACCTACAGTATGCTGTATATCTCTGTGTTCTCTATAGACCTACAGTATACTGTATATCTCTGTGTTCTCTATAGACCTACAGTATACTGTATATCTCTGTGTTCTCTATAGACCTACAGTATGCTGTATATCTCTGTGTTCTCTATAGACCTACAGTATACTGTATATCTCTGTGTTCTCTATAGACCTACAGTATGCTGTATATCTCTGTGTTCTCTATAGACCTACAGTATACTGTATATCTCTGTGTTCTCTATAGACCTACAGTATGCTGTATATCTCTGTGTTCTCTATAGACCTACAGTATAATATATATCTCTGTGTTCTCTATAGACCTACAGTATACTGTATATCTCTGTGTTCTCTATAGACCTACAGTATACTGTATATCTCTGTGTTCTCTATAGACCTACAGTATACTGTATATCTCTGTGTTCTCTATAGACCTACAGTATACTGTATATCTCTGTGTTCTCTATAGACCTACAGTATACTGTATATCTCTGTGTTCTCTATAGACCTACAGTATACTGTATATCTCTGTGTTCTCTATAGACCTACAGTATACTGTATATCTCTGTGTTCTCTATAGACCTACAGTATACTGTATATCTCTGTGTTCTCTATAGACCTACAGTATGCTGTATATCTCTGTGTTCTCTATAGACCTACAGTATAATATATATCTCTGTGTTCTCTATAGACCTACAGTATACTGTATATCTCTGTGTTCTCTATAGACCTACAGTATACTGTATATCTCTGTGTTCTCTATAGACCTACAGTATACTGTCTATCTCTGTGCTATTAGGCATTGACTCTGAATGGTAAAGGTTTGAGATTAAAACATAAAATCTATTTGGATTTGAACTTGCAACCTTTGGAATCAGAGGCTGATGCTTGTGTCCATCTACTGGAAGGTCGCATCCTCACTGTTGCCCCTAGTGGACGGTTTCCACGTCATCTCCCGACGTCCTCAGACATGGATGGACGTCGAATGCTGACTTGTATCACGGGTGACCTGGCTGGTGATATAGCCTATATATAATTACAGTGTAAATGTCAACCTCTGTGTTTTCTCACAGACACACACACAAACTTTGGGTTTTCTGTCAGTAAATACAATCACACCACTGGGACACACACACACACACACACACACACACACACACACACACACACACACACACACACACACACACACACACACACACACACACACACACACACACACACACACACACTTTGTGTTTTCTGTCAGTAAGACAGACAGACAGACAGAGACACACACACAGTCTGTAATTCCATGTTTCACACTTCACTTGGTGGTGTCCATGTTGTAATTATCACATTGACAAGAGTGTCTCGTTAGGACCCGCTCCTCTCTCTCAGTCACACATTATTATTCACACTGGGATGACCACACACACACACACACACACACACACACACACACACACACACACACACACACACACACACACACACACACACACACACACACACACACACACACACACACACACACACACACACACACACACACACACACACACACACACACACACACACACAACAGAGTTAATACATCAATGATACATTGTGTTAACAGTCTCCCCTGTACCTCTCCCTCTTTTCACTGTCCCTTCTCCCCTGCCTCTCCCCACCCTATCGCCTCTCTCCTCTCCTCCCCCTCTCCAGTGCTGAGGGGTAATGAAGGGTAAAGTGTGAACGCTTCCTGAGACTGAGGCTCTCAGACGAAGAGTTAAACGTTGTTACCAGATGTCAACCTACGTTTCATGTTCTCTCCTCTCCTCTCCATTTCAATAGGGAAATTACGGTAAGAGAGAGAGAGAGAGAGAGAGAGAGAGAGAGAGAGAGAGAGAGAAAGAGAGAGCGAGAGCGAGAGCGAGAGCGAGAGAGAGAGAGAGAGAGAAAGAAGAAGCGGACAAAAAGAGATTAAACCAATCACAGGCAAAACGAGAGGAGGAGTGACAGTACAAAACCAACGTTCTGACTTCCAGACGATTCTGAGGTAGAAGTCGTGAAGGACTAGTCAAATATAATGATGTCATAATGCATGATGATGTCATAAACTAGACTGGACCAGTTATATGTGCAGGAGGACACTGGGGAGACACAGCAGGTTATTACAGCTCATAATGTTATCTTAACAGGTTATAAATGTTATTACGGTCTATAAAACTGTAGGATATATACAGACAGAGTATATTCTACTCCTCTCTACACTGAGTATACAAAACATTAAGAACACCTGTTCTTTCCATGACATAGACTGACCAGGTGAATCCAGGTGAAAGATATGATCCCTTATTGTCAAATCCCCTTCAATCGGTGTAGATGAAGGGTAGGAGACGGGTTAAAGAAGGATTTTTAAGCCTTGAGACAAATGAGAATGAATGGGCAAGATTTTAGTGCCTGAATACAACTGTGGGAAGCATTGGAGTCAACATGCGACAGCATCCCTGTGAAACGCTTTCAACACGTTGTAGAGTGTTGGGGGGGATGGTGTAACTCAATATTAGGAAGGTGCTGGTGTTCCTAATGTTTGGTCTACTCCGTGTACATACAACTAGATAGTGTAAAACATACAACACACTCCAGCACGGTGAGAATGTATTTTGAGTGAAAAGCTTGTCATAGATTAAACATATTATTCATATTATTGTAAGTTTAGGGTGTGGTGTTTAAGACCTCGGAGGGATAGAAGTACCCCCTTAAACCAGTTACATTTCCATGGTAATTTTAAACCAGTTACATTTCCATGGTGATTTTAAACCAGTTACTTTTCCATGGTGATTTTAAACCAGTTACATTTCCATGGTGATTTTAAACCAGTTACATTTCCATGGTGATTTTAAACCAGTTACTTTCAATGGTGATTTTAAACTAGTTACATTTCCATGGTGATTTTAAACCAGTTACTTTTCCATGGTGATTTTAAACCAGTTACATTTCCATGGTGATTTTAAACCAGTTACATTTCCATGGTGATTTTAAACCAGTTACATTTCCATGGGGATTTTAAACCAGTTACTTTTCCATGGTGATTTTAAACCAGTTACATTTCCATGGTGATTTTAAACCAGTTACATTTCCATGGTGATATATCTGTTTTCACTAACTGTGGGAATCCTCTACAGTCTAGAGGTCAACCACTACCACATTTACATTTCACATGTGAGTCATTTAGCAGACATGGCTTACAGTCAGTCCAGTCATACTGAGATAGCTAGGTGAGACAACCACATATCACAGCCGTAGTCAGTCCAGTCATACTGAGATAGCTAGGTGAGACAACCACATATCACAGCCGTAGTCAGTCCAGTCATACTGAGATAGCTAGGTGAGACAACCACATATCACAGCCGTAGTCAGTCCAGTCATACTGAGATAGCTAGTTGAGACAACCACATATCACAGCCGTAGTCAGTCCAGTCATACTGAGATAGCTAGTTGAGACAACCACATATCACAGCCGTAGTCAGTCGAGTCATACTGAGATAGCTAGGTGAGACAACCACATATCACAGCCGTAGTCAGTCCAGTCATACTGAGATAGCTAGGTGAGACAACCACATATCACAGCCGTAGTCAGTCCAGTCATACTGAGATAGCTAGGTGAGACAACCACATATCACAGCCGTAGTCAGTCCAGTCATACTGAGATATACTAATAAGACTGAGATGTCTTATTAAGATACTATTTGAAGAGGTGGAGGGATAAGACTGAGATGTCTTATTAAGATACTATTTGAAGAGGAGGGGGGATAAGACTGAGATGTCTTATTAAGATACTATTTGAAGAGGTGGAGGATAAGACTGAGATGTCTTATTAAGATACTATTTGAAGAGGTGGAGGGATAAGACTGAGATGTCTTATTAAGATACTATTTGAAGAGGTGGAGGGTTAAGACTGAGATGTCTTATTAAGATACTATTTGAAGAGGTGGAGGGTTAAGACTGAGATGTCTTATTAAGATACTATTTGAAGAGGTGGAGGGATAAGACTGAGATGTCTTATTAAGATACTATTTGAAGAGGTGGAGGGATAAGACTGAGATGTCTTATTAAGATACTATTTGAAGAGGTGGAGGGATAAGACTGAGATGTCTTATTAAGATACTATTTGAAGAGGTGGAGGGATAAGACTGAGATGTCTTATTAAGATACTATTTGAAGAGGTGGAGGGATAAGACTGAGATGTCTTATTAAGATACTATTTGAAGAGGTGGAGGGATAAGACTGAGATGTAAACAACAACAGTAAAACCTTCCGTCAGCGTTCTGCATTCCACATCTACATGTTGAACCTGGCTGTGTCCAACCTAATGTGTGTCTCCACGCTGCCGCTACGTGTCCTCTACTACTTTAATAAGGTAGGACTATTTGTACTTCTTGTTTTCGAGGGGGTTGTGCTCTGTAACAGCGTTTTGGCCGAACTCAATCAAAGGTGAGTTGTCGACAAGCACATTTCACTTGACTTTTACAGTTAATTTACGTCGGAGGAAACACATTGTTGACAACGCACCTTTTGAATGAATCCCTGTCTTTGAGATGTTATTAAAATAAGTGATTGTTGTTGTTGACCCTCTCCCCCAGGGTAAGTGGAACATGGGAGACTTCCTGTGCAGGCGTTCGTCCTATGCCCTCTACGCGAACCTCTACTGCAGCGTGTTCTTCATGACTGCCATGTCCATCACGCGGTTCCTCGCCATCGTGTTCCCCGCGCAGAACCTGCGCCTGGTCTCAGAGCGCTGCGCCCGTCTGGTGTGTGTCTGTATCAACAACAATAAAATAACAACAACAACAATCACATTAACACCAACTAGTTTCAATTACAGTTGAAACATCAAGTTAAAGACAAGTAATAAGCCTGTAATTACGGCATAAACACTCTGAACCGACTCGCCTAGCGGTACTTTATCGAACATGATTGTTGTTGCATAATACCAAGTGGTAAAGCTAGCTATTCAGTGGCTCCAGGCTAAAAGCTATTCAGTAGAGCAAGTGGGGCCACTTCAGGCTGAGGAGTAAGTTTCACACGTCCTCCATGTGCTCCGTGTGTGTCTGTCCCTAATCTGGCGGACATGAAGACATCTCTTTCTATTTTTCTGCTCCCCTGCCAACTCCACTAATTATTTAGTCTACCCCCCCACCTCTAAAACACACCCACCCCTTATGTGCCAGTTGACCGATTGGTTCTCGTTGAGTGTGATGGTCTTATCCAGACAGACAGACAGACAGACAGAACCTCTCATCTCTTCAGACAGACAGACAGAACCTCTCCTCTCTAATGACAGACAGAACCTCTCCTCTCTAAAGACAGACAGACAGAACCTCTCCTCTCTTCAGACAGACAGACAGACAGAACCTCTCCTCTCTTCAGACAGACAGAACCTCTCCTCTCTTCAGACAGACAGACAGAACCTCTCCTCTCTAAAGACAGACAGAACCTCTCCTCTCTAAAGACAGACAGACAGAACCTCTCCTCTCTAAAGACAGACAGACAGACAGAACCTCTCCTCTCTAAAGACAGACAGACAGAACCTCTCCTCTCTTCAGACAGACAGACAGACAGAACCTCTCCTCTCTTCAGACAGACAGACAGAACCTCTCCTCTCTTCAGACAGACAGACAGACAGAATCTTTCCTCTCTTCAGACAGACAGACAGACAGAACCTCTCCTCTCTTCAGACAGACAGACAGACAGAATCTTTCCTCTCTTCAGACAGACAGACAGAACCTCTCCTCTCTTCAGACAGACAGACAGAACCTCTCTTCAGACAGACAGACAGAACCTCTCTTCAGACAGACAGTGATCTTCTAAGCCTCTCCAGTATGACTGGCACCAAGCCAATAGTATGATGAATCTAGCATACACACATGGACGTACAAAGGAAGTACGACACAGGAACACACCACAGTATCTTATAACTAGAGTGGAATAGATTCCTTTCTTTTTCTGTCTGTTATAAAAGCCAGTTTAATTCTTTAACTGGGAGTTTTAGGGTGTTTGATTCCTCCCCTCTCCTCTCTTCCTCCCCCCCTCTCCTCCCCTCTCCTCTCCTCTCCTCCTCCTCCCCTCTCCTCTCCTCCTCCCCTCTCTCCTCGAGCGACTCTTCGCACCCTATGGCTTTTCTGAGCGTGTGTCTGTCATGGTGAGAGTGGACTTGATGCCTGCAGACTGGTGTCAATAAACCTTTTCCAGCAGACAACACTCCCACCTGTCCAATACACCCTGCCAATATCTCTCTCTCTCTCTCTCTCTCTCTCTCTCTCTCTCTCTCTCTCTCTCTCTCTCTCTCTCTCTCTCTCTCTCTCTCTCTCTCTCTCTCTCTCTCTCTCTCTCTCTCTCTCTCTCTCTCTCTCACAGTTGTAACTGGGAATTAAACCTGCAACCATCTCTGTGACTTCAGACCATGTTAGCCAACTGAGCTAAAGCCTAGGCATCAATTCAGGGAGCTAACGTGAGTTAAAGTGTCAGTCATACTAGCTAATAGTCATCTGCTGTTAGTAGTGGAACAGAGAGGGTGGTGACAGGCAGGGAGCTGTGTGGGGCTGTTCACAACTCTCTGGCTGTCAGTGTGTGTGTGTCTCAGAGAACTACACACGGGAAAGAGTGTGTGTGTTTGCCTTCTATCCCGTTTAGTGAGTGTGATTGGTCACTGAGGGATTCTATCGGCCTTAACGGGAACATAGAGGAAAACATGACCAAATCAATACCATTTAACTCAAACTAGCCTCTGTGTGTCTGTGTGTCTGTGTGTGTTTACCTCAGTGAAGTGTGACTCTGCGTTTAACGTGTCAGCATGAGGAGAAACAACACATTGCTTCATAGCAACACTATATTGATTACACACACACACACACACACACACACACACACACACACACACACACACACACACACACACACACACACACACACACACACACACACACACACACACACACACACACACACACACACACACACACACACACACACACACACACACACACACACACACACACACACACAACTACCATCCTGTCAGTAGAAGCTGACACCTACAACTACAACTACCATCCTGTCAATAGAAGCTGACACCTACAACTACAACTACCATCCTGTCAATAGAAGCTGACACGTTATCACATCATTTGATAAAACCTTACGAGTCATTATCTAACTCTTCCTTTACTAGGCTGGGAAGATACTGTAGCAGTTGTACACTCAGGCTCAGTTTCCCAGATGGGTTAAGCCTAGTCCTGGACTATAAAGCTTCTTCAATAGAGATTCTCTGCCTTTATACTCCAGGACCTATGCTTAATCTGTGTCCAGGAAAACCAGCCTTTATACTCCAGGACCTATGCTTAATCTGTGTCCAGGAAAACCAGCCTTTATACTCCAGGACCTATGCTTAATCTGTGTCCAGGAAAACCAGCCTTTATACTCCAGGACTAGGATTAATCTGTGTCCAGGAAAACCTGCCTTTATAGTCCAGGACTAGAATTAATCTGTGTCCAGGAAAACCTGCCTTTATAGTCCAGGACTAGGATTAATCTGTGTCCAGGAAAACCTGCCTTTATAGTCTAGGACTATGATTAATCTGTGTCCAGGAAAACCTGCCTTTATAGTCCAGGACTATGATTAATCTGTGTCCAGGAAAACCTGCCTTTATAGTCCAGGACTATGATTAATCTGTGTCCAGGAAAACCGACCTTTTATTCCAGGATTAGGATTAATCCACCAAGCCATATTTCTGACCTCGTATTATCAGTAACTCATTAAAATCTGATGTGATTCCATGAGTGATCTGTCAATAAAAAGAGCAACACAGACTCTGTCTCATCTCTCTTGATAACAGTCATAATCAACATAAACAAACAACAACAACAACATAAACAAACACTTTAATAATGAAATAACTCGCTCCACGTTACAGTTATCACACTGATGCCATCTGTTAGAGTGTCTATAGTTCTCTGTCTCTCACGTCTCTCCTCTTTCTGCTTCTCTCTGTCTCTCTCTGACTCTCTGTCACTCGCTCTCTCTCTCTCTCTTTCTCCCTCTCTCTCTCTCCTGTCTCTCCTCTTTCTGCTTCTCTCTCTCTATGTCTCTCTCTCTGTCTCTCTCTCTGTCTCTGTGTCTCCCCCTCTCTCTCTCTCTGGTAATCATATTCTCTACTGTGGTAATCATATTCTCTACTGTGGTAATCATATTCTCTACTGTGGTAATCATATTCTCTACTGTGGTAATAATATTCTCCACGTGGTAATAATATTCTCTACTGTGGTAATTCTATTCTCTGCTGTGATAATAATATTCTCTACTGTGGTAATTCTATTCTCTGCTGTGGTAATAATATTCTCTACTGTGGTAATTCTATTCTCTGCTGTGGTAATAATATTCTCTACTGTGGTAATTCTATTCTCTGCTGTGGTAATAATATTCTCTGCTGTGGTAATAATATTCTCTACTGTGGTAATAATATTCTCTACTGTGGTAATAATATTCTCTGCTGTGGTAATAATATTCTCTACTGTGGTAATTATATTCTCTACTGTAGTAATAATATTCTCTACTGTAGTAATAATATTCTCTACTGTGGTAATTATATTCTCTACTGTGTGATCCTCTGTTTGTAACATTACATACCTGCTGTTGTCATCCTATCAAGGAAGACTAGCTAAACAGGACCTCGTGCCACCAACAGGACCATGCACTGAGTAGTGAGAGGTGTGTGTCTCAATCGTATCCTTATTCAGTGTTTTTCCAGTTTAAAGTAGCAGTCATTTAAATAGTTAAATCCAGGCTTCTCTTATTCTAAATCCAAGCTTCTCTCCCTCCCTCCCTCCCTTGAGATGTTGCTTAAATATATCCACATAATTTTCCTCCCTCATGATGCCATCTATTTTGTGAAGTGCACTAGTCCCTCTTGCAGAAAAGCACCCCCACAACATGATGCTGCCACCCCCGTGCTTCACGGTTGGGACGGTGTTCTTCGGCTTGCAAGCCTCCCCCTTTTTCCTCCAAACATAACGATGGCCATTATGGCCAAACAGTTATATTTTTGTTTCATCAGACCAGAGGACATTTCTTCAAAAAGTACGATCTTTGTCCCCATGTGCAGTTGCAAACCGTAGTCTGGCTTTTTATTGGCGGGTTTGGAGCAGTGGCTTCTTCCTTGCTGAGCGGCCATTCAGGTTATGTCGATATAGGATTCGTTTTACTGTGGATATAGATACTTTTGTACCTGTTTCCTCCAGCATCTTTACAAGGTCCTTTGTTGTTGTTCTGGGATTGATTTGCACTTTTTGCACCAAAGTACGTTCATCTCTAGGAGACAGAACGCGTCTCCTTCCTGAGCTGTATGACGGCTGCGTGGTCTCATGGTGTTTATACTTGCGCACGATTGTTTGTACAGATGAACGTGGTACCTTCAGGCGTTGCACCCAAGGATGAACCAGACTTGTGGAGGTCTGCAATTTTTCTTGGCTGATTTCTTTTGATTTTGCCATAATGTCAAGCAAAGAGGCACTGAGTTTGAAGGTAGGCCTTGAAATACATCAACAAATACACCTCCAATTGATTCAAATGATGTCAATTAGCCTATCAGAAACTTCTAAAGCCATGACATAATTTTCTGGTATTTTCCAAGCTGTTTAAAGGAAAAGTCAACTTAGTGTATGTAAACTTCTGACCCACTGGAATTGTGACACAGTTAATTATAAGTTAAATAATATAATAAATAGTAGATGTCCTAACCGACTTGCCAAAACTATAGTTTGTTAACAAGAAATTTGTGGAGTGGTTGAAAAACGAGTTTTAATGACTCCAACCTAAGTGTACGTAAACTTCCGACTTCAACTGTACATATGTATGATTGAACAGTGGGCTAAAAAGGTTAGCAGGTATAGTGAACAGTTGGCTGTTAACCTCCGTGTTAAAGATGACCAGAGAGAATAGCTGACGGAGTGGAGAACCGAAACCTGGCCGTCTTCTCTGAGATGAGCTGAAATGAGGCGCACGAGTTCTCAGGGTGCTGAACTAGGTTACGCTAATAACACTCAGGCCCACCCAACACACTATATATATATATATATAATAATGAAGGAATATATATATATATATATATAATAATGAAGGAATATATATATATAATAATGAAGGAATATATATATATAATAATGAAGGAATATATATATATATATATAATAATGAAGGAATATATATATATATAATAATGAAGGAATATATATATATATATAATAATGAAGGAATATATATATATAATAATGAAGGAATATATATATATATATATAATAATGAAGGAATATATATATATATAATAATGAAGGAATATACAGTGGGGCAAAAAAGTATTTAGTCAGCCACCAATTGTGCAAGTTCTCTCACTTAAAAAGATGAGAGAGGCCTGTAATTTTCATCATAGGTACACTTCAACTATGACAGACAAAATGAGGAAAAAAAATTCAGAAAATCACATTGTAGGATTTTTTATGAATTTATTTGCAAATTATGGTGGAAAATAAGTATTTGGTCACATACAAACAAGCAAGATTTCTGGCTCTCACAGACCTGTAACTTCTTCTTTAAGAGGCTCCTCTGTCCTCCACTCATTACCTGTATTAATGGCACCTGTTTGAACTTGTTATCAGTATAAAAGACACCTGTCCACAACCTCAAACAGTCACACTCCAAACTCCACTATGGCCAAGACCAAAGAGCTGTCAAAGGACACCAGAAACAAAATTGTAGACCTGCACCAGGTTGGGAAGACTGAATCTGCAATAGGTAAGCAGCTTGGTTTGAAGAAATCAACTGTGGGAGCAATTATTAGGAAATGGAAGACATACAAGACCACTGATAATCTTCCTCGATCTGTGGCTCCATGCAAGATCTCACCCCGTGGGGTCAAAATGATCACAAGAACGGTGAGCAAAAATCCCAGAACCACACGGGGGGACCTAGTGAATGACCTGCAGAGAGCTAGGACCAAAGTAACAAAGCCTACCATCAGTAACACACTACGCCGCCAGGGACTCAAATCCTGCAGTGCCAGACGTGTCCCCCTGCTTAAGCCAGTACATGTTCAGGCCCGTCTAAAGTTTGCTAGAGAGCATTTGGATGATCCAGATGAGGATTGGGAG
>CM059812.1:39923563-39948563 GCA_030435695.1 Brachymystax lenok tsinlingensis | reverse complement strand
ACCCTAAACCCAAAACCCTAACACTACTAGTCAACCCTAAACCCTAACACTACTAGTCAACCCTAAACCCTAAACCCTAACACTACTAGTCAACCCTAAACCCTAAACCCTAACACTACTAGTCAACCCTAAACCATAACACTACTAGTCAACCCTAAAACCTAACACTACTAGTCAACCCTAAACCCTAAACCCTAACACTACTAGTCAACCCTAAACCCTAAAACCTAACACTACTAGTCAACCCTAAACCCCAACACTACTAGTCAACCCTAAACCCTAACACTACTAGTCAACCCTAAACCCAAAACCCTAACACTACTAGTCAACCCTAAACCCTAACACTACTAGTCAACCCTAAAGCCTAAACCCTAACACTACTAGTCAACCCTAAACCCTAACACTACTAGTCAACCCTAAACCCTAACACTACTAGTCAACCCTAAACCCTAAACCCTAACACTACTAGTCAACCCTAAACCCTAACACTTTTAGTCACCCATAAACCCTAACACTACTAGTCAACCCTAAACCCTAACACTACTAGTCAACCCTAAACCCTAAATCCTAACACTACTAGTCAACCCTAAACCCAAAACCCTAACACTACTAGTCAACCCTAAACCCTAAACCCTAACACTACTAGTCAACCCTAAACCCTAACACTACTAGTCAACCCTAAACCCTAAATCCTAACACTACTAGTCAACCCTAAACCCTAACACTTTTAGTCACCCATAAACCCTAACACTACTAGTCAACCCTAAACCCTAACACTACTAGTCAACCCTAAACCCTAACACTACTAGTCACCCATAAACCCTAACACTTATTCTAATGATGGAGTTGATCATCACTACTTAAAATAACTGGCTGAACCAGGTGTACAGAGTCAGCCTGAAACCCCACTAATTAATGAAGGAGTTGATCATCACTACTTAGAATAACTGGTTGAACCATGTGTACAGAGTCAGCCTGAAACCCCACTAGTTAATGAAGGAGTTGATCATCACTACTTAGAATAACTGGCTGAACCAGGTGTACAGAGTCAGCCTGAAACCCCACTAGTTAATGAAGGAGTTGATCATCACTACTTAGAATAACTAGCTGAAAGATCCTCCAAGTTTCACCCCTAACTTCCCATCCCCTCCAGGGAAGTGAATTTAAACACTGTGAGCTGACTGGCAGGTCACAGGGCCCGGCCTCCAGCAGAGCATGATGGGATTTTATTGTGTCATAATGGCCGTGACCATCTCCAAAATGGTCGCCTGGGCCGGAGACACGGACACAGTTTCAACGCCCCCGGATTCTACTCAGAGAGAGTTACGCTGAGAAACTAAATGCTGCTGCAGGCCGTCATTTGGTCTTTTAGACTGAGTGGAGATACGGCTTTGGCAACAACAAAAAAAAAGCTTCAAATGTCCAGAAGACTTAAGTACGAACAAGAATTAGGCCCAATCCAATACAGACCACCAGACACTACGCCCTAGGCACCTGTGGAGCTCCTAGAGTATTTGTCAGTTGCAACCAACTGAGGCAGCAGGTAGCCTGGTGGTTAGAGTGTTGGCCCAGTAACCAAAAGGTTGCTGGATCGAATCCCTGAGCTGACAAGGTAAAAATCTGTCGTTTTGCCCCTGAACACGTCAGTTAACCCACTGTTCCCCGGTAGGCAGTCATTGTAAATAAGAATTTGTTCTTAAAGGACTTGCCTAGTTAAATAAAAAACAAACAATTTGGTAACATCTCTAACAATATCAATAACAACACAATGGAATAAATTACAAATACACACAGAAATCCCTCACATGACTCACTCTAGCTCTGTTGAGTGAGGTCGTAAACAGGCGTCTGTCTTAATGGAAGGACCCCTGCTGTCCCGGGCCACAGCTGTCCTCTCAGATGCCTGTTTTTATCACTCTGTCTTCACACTCACACTATGAGAACACCTGTTGTCCTGGGAAACACATCAACACCAGGTGTTGCTGTTAGAAGGTGTCAGGTGTGTGTGTGTGTGTGTGTGTGTGTGTGTGTGTGTGTGTGTGTGTGTGTGTGTGTGTGTGTGTGTGTGTGTGTGTGTGTGTGTGTGTTGTTGTTGTTGTCAAACTGGGTAATAGACTTGACACCATTAGCTGTCTGTTTTTAAAAGCCACTTTGGGTCTCTGGTCTCAGGAGGACTTTAGGTCAGAACAGACTGTCCATAAATATGGGTTGTATTTGTTCTTCGCTGGTTGCCCTTCTCTTGTGGTAACAGGTCACATATCTTGCTGCTGTGATGGCACACTGTGGTATTTCACCCAGTAGATATGGGAGTTTATCAAAATTGGATTTGTTTTCGAATTCTTTGTTTTCGAATTCCTGAAGTTTGGGTCAGTCACAGTGGTCAGGTATTCTACCACTGTATACTCTCTGTTTAGGGCCAAATAGCTTTCGAGTTTGCTCTGATTTTTTTTTATTCTTTCCAATGCGTCAAGTAATTATCTTTTTGTTTTCTCATGATTTGTTTGGGTCTAATTGCTCTGTGGGGTCTGTTTATGTTTGTGAGAGAGAGAGAGAGAGAGAGAGAGAGAGAGAGAGAGAGAGAGAGAGAGAGAGAGAGAGAGAGAGAGAGAGAGAGAGAGAGGGAGAGAGACTCATTGTACTACAGAATGCATACTACTGCCTCCATGCTTCTGGAAAAGGGAGAGGGGGATACCTAGTCAGTTGTACAACTGAATGCATTCATCTGAACTACTGTCATGTCTGGTGTCTTCTCATACAGCCCTGAACTACTGTCATGTCTGGTGTCTTCTCATACAGCCCTGAACTACTGTCATGTCTGGTGTCTTCTCATACAGCCCTGAACTACTGTCATGTCTGGTGTCTTCTCAAACAGCCCTGAACTACTGTCATGTCTGGTGTCTTCTCATACAGCCCTGAACTACTGTCATGTCTGGTGTCTTCTCATACAGCCCTGAACTACTGTCATGTCTGGTGTCTTCTCATACAGCACTGAACTACTGTCATGTCTGGTGTCTTCTCATACAGCCCTGAACTACTGTCATGTCTGGTGTCTTCTCATACAGCCCTGAACTACTGTCATGTCTGGTGTCTTCTCAAACAGCCCTGAACTACTGTCATGTCTGGTGTCTTCTCATACAGCCCTGAACTACTGTCATGTCTGGTGTCTTCTCATACAGCCCTGAACTACTGTCATGTCTGGTGTCTTCTCATACAGCCCTGAACTACTGTCATGTCTGGTGTCTTCTCATACAGCCCTGAACTACTGTCATGTCTGGTGTCTTCTCATACAGCCCTGAACTACTGTCATGTCTGGTGTCTTCTCATACAGCCCTGAACTACTGTCATGTCGGGTGTCTTCTCATACAGCCCTGAACTACTGTCATGTCTGGTGTCTTCTCATACAGCCCTGAACTACTGTCATGTCTGGTGTCTTCTCATACAGCCCTGATCTACTGTCATGTCTGGTGTCTTCTCATACAGCCCTGAACTACTGTCATGTCTGGTGTCTGTTAGATGTTCTAGTCTCAAACAGCCCTGAACTACTGTCATGTCTGGTGTCTGTTAGATGTTCTAGTCTCATACAGCCCTGATCTACTGTCATGTCTGGTGTCTTCTCATACAGCCCTGAACTACTGTCATGTCTGGTGTCTTCTCATACATCCCTGAACTACTGTCATGTCTGGTGTCTTCTCATACAGCCCTGAACTACTGTCATGTCTGGTGTCTTCTCATACAGCCCTGAACTACTGTCATGTCTGGTGTCTTCTCATACAGCCCTGAACTACTGTCATGTCTGGCGTCTTCTCATACAGCCCTGAACTACTGTCATATCTGGCGTCTTCTCATACAGCCCTGAACTACTGTCATGTCTGGTGTCTTCTCATACAGCCCTGAACTACTGTCATGTCTGGTGTCTTCTCAAACAGCCCTGAACTACTGTCATGTCTGGTGTCTTCTCAAACAGCCCTGAACTACTGTCATGTCTGGTGTCTTCTCATACAGCCCTGAACTACTGTCATGTCTGGTGTCTGTTAGTTGTTCTAGTCTCATACAGCCCTGAACTACTGTCATGTCTGGTGTCTTCTCATACAGCCCTGAACTACTGTCATGTCTGGTGTCTTCTCATACAGCCCTGAACTACTGTCATGTCTGGTGTCTTCTCATACAGCCCTGAACTACTGTCATGTCTGGTGTCTGTTAGATGTTCTAGTCTCAAACAGCCCTGAACTACTGTCATGTCTGGTGTCTTCTCATACAGCCCTGAACTACTGTCATGTCTGGTGTCTGTTAGATGTTCTAGTCTCAAACAGCCCTGAACTACTGTCATGTCTGGTATCTTCTCATACAGCCCTGAACTACTGTCATGTCTGGTGTCTTCTCATACAGCCCTGAACTACTGTCATGTCTGGTGTCTTCTCATACAGCCCTGAACTACTGTCATGTCTGGTGTCTGTTAGATGTTCTAGTCTCATACAGCCCTGAACTACTGTCATGTCTGGTGTCTGTTAGATGTTCTAGTCTCATACAGCCCTGATCTACTGTCGTGTCTGGTGTCTTCTCATACAGCCCTGAACTACTGTCATGTCTGGTGTCTTCTCATACAGCCCTGAACTACTGTCATGTCTGGTGTCTGTTAGATGTTCTAGTCTCATACAGCCCTGAACTACTGTCATGTCTGGTGTCTGTTAGATGTTCTAGTCTCATACAGCCCTGAACTACTGTCATGTCTTGTGTCTGTTAGATGTTCTAGTCTCATACAGCCCTGAACTACTGTCATGTCTGGTGTCTTCTCATACAGCCCTGAACTACTGTCATGTCTGGTGTCTTCTCATACAGCCCTGAACTACTGTCATGTCTGGTGTCTGTTAGATGTTCTAGTACTGTTCTAGTACTCTAATATCTGTCTACCCGATAATATAACCACACACACAGATAGGAGACGTGAATAAATATGTCTCTCTCTCTCTCTCTTACAGTGAAATGCTTACTTACGAGCCCCTAAAAGTGTATCCAAATGGCTCCTTATTCTCTATATAGTGTTCTACTTTAGACCAGGGCCCTATTCCCTATATCGTGCCCTACTTTAGACCAGAGCCCTATTCCCTTTATAGTGTACTATGGGCACTAGTCTAAAGTAGTGTACTACTTAGGGAATAGGGAGCCATCTGGGACAGGTAACAAGACGCCTGCTTTTACCACAGAGCTACTCTCCTTCTTCTAATCCAAACTATAGCATCAGGGACTGGGGGAGAAGGGGAGAGGGGAGGAGGGGATAGGGAGAGAGGAGAGGGGAGGAGAGGGGGAGAGGGGGAGAGGAGAGGAGAGGGGGAGAGGAGAGGAGAGGGGAGGAGAGGAGAGGGGGAAGGGAGGGTGGCGGTGACATTTTCAAATTAAGCTCTTCACGTTCAAACACAACCGTTCTTATCTCCATATTTCTCCATATTTCTCCTCCCCCTCCTTCCCTCTCTCTCTCCGTCGTTGTGCTCATTGAAGACTAATCTCACAGCTCCTCTAATCCACAACATCAAACACATCTGTACTCAATACACGACAACACACACATCTGTACTCAATACACGACATCACACACATCTGTACTCAATACACGACAACACACACATCTGTACTCAATACACGACAACACACACATCTGTACTCAATACACGACAACACACACATCTGTACTCAATACACGACATCACACACATCTGTACTCAATACACGACAACACACACATCTGTACTCAATCCACGACATCACACACATCTGTACTCAATACACGACATCACACACATCTGTACTCAATACACGACAACACACACATCTGTACTCAATACACGACATCACACACATCTGTACTCAATACACGACATCACACACATCTGTACTCAATACACGACAACACACACATCTGTACTCAATACACGACATCACACACATCTGTACTCAATACACGACAACACACACATCTGTACTCAATACACGACATCACACACATCTGTACTCAATACACAACATCAAACACATCTGAACTCAATACACGACATCACACACATCTGAACTCAATACACGACAACACACACATCTGAACTCAATACACGACATCACACACATCTGAACTCAATACACGACAACACACACATCTGTACTCAATACACGACAACACACACATCTGAGCTCAATACACAACATCAAACACATCTGTACTCAATACACAACATCAAACACACATCTGAACTCAATACACAACATCAAACACATCTGTACTCAATACACAACATCAAACACATCTGTACTCAATACACAACATCAAACACACATCTGAACTCAATACACAACAACACACACATCTGAACTCAATACACAACAACACACACATCTGAACTCAATACACAACAACACACACATCTGAACTCAATACACGACAACACACACATCTGAACTCAATACACGACAACACACACACCTGAACTCAATACACGACAACACACACACCTGAACTCAATACACGACAACACACACATCTGAACTCAATACACGACAACACACACATCTGAACTCAATACACAACAACACACACATCTGAACTCAATACACAACAACACACACACACACTTCAATCATTTACAATGAGGAACATCACTATACTTTCTGAATTGACTGGAATTTAAATGGAATTGCAGTGTAGTTTTTAGAGGTGTAGTTTTTAGAGGTGTAGATTTTGGAGGTGTAGATTATAGAGGTGTAGATTATAGAGGTGTAGATTATAGAGGTGTAGATTTTAGAGGTGTAGATTATAGAGGTGTAGATTATAGAGGTGTAGATTTTAGAGGTGTAGATTATAGAGGTGTAGATTTTAGAGGTGTAGATTATAGAGGTGTAGATTATAGAGGTGTAGATTATAGAGGTGTAGATTTTAGAGGTGTAGATTATAGATGTGTAGATTTTAGAGATGTTGATTATAGAGGTGTAGATTTTGGAGGTGTAGATTATAGAGGTGTAGATTTTAGCGGTGTAGATTTTAGAGGTGTAGATTATAGAGGTGTAGATTTTAGAGGTGTAGATTTTAGAGGTGTAGATTATAGAGGTGTAGATTTTAGAGGTGTAGATTTTAGAGGTGTAGTTTTTAGTGGTGTAGATTTTAGCGGTGTAGATTATAGAGGTGTAGTTTTTAGCGGTGTAGATTTTAGCGGTGTAGATTTTAGAGGTGTAGATTATAGAGGTGTAGATTATAGAGGTGTAGATTTTAGAGGTGTAGATTTTAGAGGTGTAGTTTTTAGAGGTGTAGTTTTTAGCGGTGTAGATTTTAGAGGTGTAGATTATAGAGGTGTAGATTATAGAGGTGTAGATTATAGAGGTGTAGATTTTAGCGGTGTAGATTTTAGAGGTGTAGTTTGTAGCAGTGTAGATTTTAGCTGTGTAGTTTTAGCGGTGTCGTTTTTAGCGGTGTGGTTTTAGCGGTATAGATTTTAGCTGTGTCGTATTTAGAGATGTAGATTTTTGTGGTGTAGATTTTAGCGGTGTAGTTTGTAGCTGTGTAGTTTGTGGGGGTGTAGTTTGTAGCTGTGTAGTTTGTAGTGGTGTAGATTTTAGAGGTGTAGATTTTAGAGGTGTAGTTTTTAGAGGTGTAGTTTTTAGCGGTGTAGATTTTAGAGGTGTAGATTATAGAGGTGTAGATTATAGAGGTGTAGATTATAGAGGTGTAGATTTTAGAGGTGTAGATTTTAGAGGTGTAGTTTTTAGAGGTGTAGTTTTTAGCGGTGTAGATTTTAGAGGTGTAGATTATAGAGGTGTAGATTATAGAGGTGTAGATTATAGAGGTGTAGATTTTAGCGGTGTAGATTTTAGAGGTGTAGTTTGTAGCAGTGTAGATTTTAGCTGTGTAGTTTTAGCGGTGTCGTTTTTAGCGGTGTCGTTTTTAGCGGTATAGATTTTAGCGGTGTCGTATTTAGAGATGTAGATTTTTGTGGTGTAGATTTTAGCGGTGTAGTTTGTAGCGGTGTAGTTTGTGGGGGTGTAGTTTGTAGCGGTGTAGTTTGTAGTGGTGTAGTTTGTGCTGGTGTAGTTTGTAGTGGTGTAGTTTGTAATGGTGTAGTTTGTGGTGGTGTAGTTTGTAGTGGTGTAGTTTGTGCTGGTGTAGTTTGTAGTGGTGTAGTTTGTAATGGTGTAGTTTGTGGTGGTGTAGTTTGTACCGGTGTAGTTTGTAGTGGTGTAGTTTGTGCTGGTGTAGTTTGTAGTGGTGTAGTTTGTAATGGTGTAGTTTGTGCGGGTGTAGTTTGTAGTGGTGTAGTTTGTAATGGTGTAGTTTGTAGCAGTGTAGTTTGTAGTGGTGTAGTTTGTAGCAGTGTAGTTTGTGGTGGTGTAGTTTGTAGCGGTGTAGTTCGTAACGGTGTAGTTTGTAGCGGTGTAGTTTGTAGTGGTGTAGTTTGTAGTGGTGTAGATTTTAGAGGTGTAGTTTTTAGCGGTGTCGTTTTTTGCGGTGTCATTATTAGTTGTGTAGTTTCAGGACCTTGAGAAGGGGAAGAAGGGAGTCTCTATGGTTACGGTTAGTAATGACACATTAAACGGGTACATTTACACTCTCACTGTCTAAAGATTACACTCTGCCAAAGGGATGTGTTTGTGTGTGTGTCACACTATATTTATCAGAAGGGAAAGCTATTTGTCCAGAAAGGATTGTCTCTAATCAGACGTATCCTTCTCCATCACACACACACACACACACACACACACACACACACACACACACACACACACACACACACACACACACACACACACACACACACACACACACACACACACACACACACACACACACACACACACACACACACACAGTCTTGTCATTCTATGTCAACTAGAGAGAGAGGAGCAGGAGGAGATTGGTCTGTTCCCAGGACGTAGTCTACCTTATCAACCAGAGAGAGAGGAGCAGGAGGAGATTGGTCTGTTCCCAGGACGTAGTCTACCTTATCAACCAGAGAGAGAGGAGCAGGGGGAGATGGGTCTGTTCCCAGGACGTAGTCTACCTTATCAACCAGAGAGAGAGGAGGAGGAGATGGGTCTGTTCCCAGGACGTAGTCTACCTTATCAACCAGAGAGAGAGGAGGAGGAGATGGGTCTGTTCCCAGGACGTAGTCTACCTTATTAACCAGAGAGAGAGGAGGAGGAGATGGGTCTGTTCCCAGGACGTAGTCTACCTTATCAACCAGAGAGAGAGGAGGAGGAGATGGGTCTGTTCCCAGGACGTAGTCTACCTTATCAACCAGAGAGAGAGGAGGAGGAGATGGGTCTGTTCCCAGGACGTAGTCTACCTTATCAACCAGAGAGAGAGGAGGAGGAGATGGGTCTGTTCCCAGGACGTAGTCTACCTTATCAACCAGAGAGAGAGGAGGAGGAGATTGGTCTGTTCCCAGGACGTAGTCTACCTTATCAACCAGAGAGAGAGGAGGAGGAGATTGGTCTGTTCCCAGGACGTAGTCTACCTTATCAACCAGAGAGAGAGGAGGAGGAGATGGGTCTGTTCCCAGGACGTAGTCTACCTTATCAACCAGAGAGAGAGGAGGAGGAGATTGGTCTGTTCCCAGGACGTAGTCTACCTTATCAACCAGAGAGAGAGGAGGAGGAGATGGGTCTGTTCCCAGGACGTAGTCTACCTTATCAACCAGAGAGAGAGGAGGAGGAGATGGGTCTGTTCCCAGGACGTAGTCTACCTTATCAACCAGAGAGAGGGGAGGAGGAGATGGGTCTGTTCCCAGGACGTAGTCTACCTTATCAACCAGAGAGAGAGGAGGAGGAGATGGGTCTGTTCCCAGGACGTAGTCTACCTTATCAACCAGAGAGAGAGGAGGGGGAGATGGGTCTGTTCCCAGGACGTAGTCTACCTTATCAACCAGAGAGAGAGGAGGGGGAGATTGGTCTTTTCCCAGGACGTAGTCTACCTTATTAATCAGAGAGAGAGGAGGAGGAGATTGGGGAGAGAGAGGAGATGGAGGGGGAGACTGATGGGCAGAATGTGGGGAGGGTTAGAGGTAGACAGAGAGAGGCAGTAGAGGAGGGTTAGAGGTAGACAGAGAGAGGCAGTAGAGGAGGGTTAGAGGTAGACAGAGAGAGGCAGTAGAGGAGGGTTAGAGGTAGACAGAGAGAGGCAGTAGAGGAGGGTTAGAGGTAGACAGAGAGAGGCAGTAGGGGAGGGTTAGAGGTAGACAGAGAGAGGCAGTAGGGGAGGGTTAGAGGTAGACAGAGAGAGGCAGTAGGTTAGAGGTAGACAGAGAGAGGCAGTAGAGGAGGGTTAGAGGTAGACAGAGAGAGGCAGTAGAGGAGGGTTAGAGGTAGACAGAGAGAGGCAGTAGGTTAGAGGTAGACAGAGCGAGGCAGTAGGTTAGAGGTAGTTCATGTACCATCTCCTCTGTCTGTCTGTTGTCAGATTGATGTGACCTTGACATCATAGTGGTGTCATCTTACATCACAAAGTAAGCAGTGTCAACTAATGGACAAATAAACAGCTGGCCTCGCTAGCCTGACCTCTCTCTCTCTCTCTCTCTCTCTCTCTCTCTCTCTCTCTCTCTCTCTCTCTCTCTCTCTCTCTCTGCAGGTGGTCTCAAAGCAGAACCCAGATTTCAGTTCCATTCTGATTAAGGAGTGAGTCCCTGGATTCTATTCCGTGGTTCTCCTCTCCTCCGTCTCCTCCCTCGCTGCCACGGTAACTAGGCTATTATCTGACAGTTCCACTCCACTAACCGACCCAATAACACCCTTCATATCCTTAGAAACACTCTCTCTCTCTCTCTCTCTCTCTCTCTCTCTCTCTCTCTCTCTCTCTCTCTCTCTCTCTCTCTCTCTCTCTCTCTCTCTCTCTCTCTCTCTCTCTCTCTCTCTCTCTCTATGTGTGTCTGTGTGTGTATTAAAGAGTCTGTGTGTGTGTGTCTGGGTGTGTATTAAAGAGTGTGTGTGTGTGTGTGTGTGTATTAAAGAGAGTGTGTGTGTGTATTAAAGAGTGTGTGTGTGTGTGTGTGTATTAAAGTGTGTGTGTGTGTGTGTGTGTATTAAAGAGTGTGTGTGTGTGTGTATTAAAGAGTGTGTGTGTGTGTATTAAAGTGTGTATGTGTATTAAAGTGTGTGTGTATTAAAGTGTGTGTGTGTGTGTGTGTATTAAAGTGAGTGTGTGTGTGTATTAAAGAGTGTGTGTGTGTGTGTGTATTAAAGAGTGTGTGTGTGTCTGGGTGTGTATTAAAGAGTGTATGTGTGTGCTTTAATAAACTCCTGGAGATTGCTGTGTTCTAAACATTTACACCGGGGCTAACAGATCATCTCCACGGCGCGGGATTGGCCAAATTCCCCTGTCCCTTCAGCGAATAGAAAGATATTAGAGATCTGATAGCTTTTCAGATAGCCGAGAAATGAGTGTGTGTGTGTGTGTGTGTGAGTGTGTGTGTGTGTGTGTGTGTGTGTGTGTGTGTTCTTCAGATAGCTGGGGGAGTGGAGAAATGAGTTTAGCGGTCGCTTTACGATTGCGTTATGGTTGAGTTTAGGGGCGGTAAATGGGAGAACGGTTAAATAGCTCTTGAACTGATGGATCCGTCCTTTATTTGTCTGGGCAGAGAGAGAGCGAGAGAGCGAGAGAGAGAGAGAGAGAGAGAGAGAAAGTCTACCTATAACCCTCCTCTACTGCCTCTCTCTGTCTACCTCTAACCCTCCTCTACTGCCTCTCTCTGTCTACCTCTAACCCTCCTCTACTGCCTCTCTCTGTCTACCTCTAACCCTCCTCTACTGCCTCTCTCTGTCTACCTCTAACCTACTGCCTCTCTCTGTCTACCTCTAACCCTCCTCTACTGCCTGTCTCTGTCTACCTCTAACCCTCCTCTACTGCCTCTCTCTGTCTACCTCTAACCTACTGCCTCTCTCTCTCTGTCTACCTCTAACCCTCCTCTACTGCCTCTCTCTGTCTACCTCTAACCCTCCTCTACTGCCTCTCTCTGTCTACCTCTAACCCTCCTCTACTGCCTCTCTCTGTCTACCTCTAACCCTCCTCTACTGAGAGGACACAGGAATAAGAATTGGGACACAGGAGTAAAAAGCAAGTCAGGCCAGTTCTCTTTAAAATGACAGAGTAGGACAAACCTGTTTGGCCTCTCCCCATCTCCTCATCCCTTCATCTCCCCATCCCTTCATCCCTTCATCTCCTCATCCCTTCATCTCCTCATCCCTTCATCTCCCCATCCCTTCATCTCCTCATCCCTTCATCCCTTCACCTCCTCATCCCTTCATCCCTTCATGTCCTCATCCCTTCATCCCTTCATCCCTTCATCTCCTCATCCCTTCATCTCTCCATCCCTTCGTCTCCCCATCCCTTCATCTCCTCATCCCTTCATCCCTTCATCTCCCCATCCCTTCATCCCTTCATCTCCTCATCCCTTCATCCCTTCATCTCCCCATCCCTTCATCTCCCCATCCCTTCATCTCCTCATCCCTTCATCTCCTCATCCCTTCATCTCCTCATCCATTCATCTCCTCATCCCTTCATTCCTTCATCCCTTCATCTCCTCATCCCTTCATCCCTTCATCTCCTCATCCCTTCATCTCCCCATCCCTTATCTCCTCATCCCTTCTTCCACTCATCTCCTCATCCCTTCATCTCCTCATCCCTTATCTCCCCATCCCTTCATCCACTCATCTCCTCATCCCTTCATCCCTTCATCTCCCCATCCCTTCATCTCCTCATCCCTTCATCTCCCCATCCCTTCTTCCACTCATCTCCTCATCCCTTCATCTTCTCATCCCTTATCTCCTCATCCCTTCATCCCTTCATCTCCCCATCCCTTCATCTCCTCATCCCTTCATCTCCTCATCCCTTATCTCCTCATCCCTTCATCCCTTCATCTCCTCATCCCTTATCTCCTCATCCCTTCATCTCCCCATCCCTTCATCTCCTCATCCCTTCATCTCCTCATCCCTTCATCTCCTCATCCCTTCATCCACTCATCTCCTCATCCTTTCATCTCCTCATCCCTTCATCCCTTCATCTCCTCATCCCTTCATCTCCCCATCTCCTCATCCCTTCATCTCCTCATCCCTTCATCTCCTCATCCCTTATCTCCCCATCCCTTCATCCACTCATCTCCTCATCCCTTCATCTCCTCATCCCTTATCTCCTCATCCCTGCATCCCTTAATCTCCTCATCCCTTCATCTCCTCATCCCTTCATCTCCCCATCCCTTCTTCCACTCATCTCCTCATCCCTTCATCTCCTAATCCCTTATCTCCTCATCCCTTCATCCCTTCATCCCTTCATCTCCTCATCCCTTATCTCCTCATCCTTTCATCCCTTCATCTCCATCCCTTCATCTCCTCATCCCTTCATCTCCCCATCCCTTCTTCCACTCATCTCCTCATCCCTTCATCTCCTTATCCCTTCATCCCTTCATCTCCTCATCCCTTATCTCCTCATCCCTTCATCTCCTCATCCCATCATCTCCCCATCCATTCATTTCCCCATCCCTTCATCTCCTCATCCCTTCATCTCCTCATCCCTTCATCCCTTCATCTCCTCATCCCTTATCTCCTCATCCCTTCATCCCTTCATCTCCTCATCCCTTCATCTCCCCATCCCTTCTTCCACTCATCTCCTCATCCCTTCATCTCCTCATCCCTTCATCCCTTCATCTCCTCATCCCTTATCTCCTCATCCCTTCATCCCTTCATCTCCCCATCCCTTCATCTCCTCATCCCTTCATCTCCTCATCCCTTCATCTCCTCATCCCTTCATCTCCCCATCCCTTCATCTCCTCATCCCTTCATCTCCTCATCCCTTCATCTCCTCATCCCTTCATCCCTTCATCTCCTCATCCCTTCATCTCCCCATCCCTTCATCCACTCATCTCCTCATCCCTTCATCTCCTCATCCCTTATCTCCCCATCCCTTCATCCACTCATCTCCTCATCCCTTCATCTCCTCATCCCTTATCTCCTCATCCCTTCATCCCTTCATCTCCCCATCCCTTCATCTCCTCATCCCTTCATTTCCCCATCCCTTCTTCCACTCATCTCCTCATCCCTTCATCTCCTCATCCCTTATCTCCTCATCCCTTCATCCCTTCATCTCCTCATCCCTTATCTCCTCATCCCTTCATCTCATCATCCCTTCATCTCCCCATCCCTTAATCTCCTCATCCCTTCATCTCCTCATCCCTTCATCCACTCATCCCTTCATCTCCTCATCCCTTCATCTCCCCATGCCTTCATCCACTCATCTCCCAATCCCTTCATCCACTCATCTCCTCATCCCTTCATCTCCGCATCCCTTCATCTCCTCATCCCTTCATCTCCTCATCCCTTCATCTCCCCATCCCTTCATCTTCTCATCCCTTCATCTCCCCATCCCTTCATCTCCTCATCCCTTCATCTCCTCATCCACTCATCTCCTCATCCCTTCATCCACTCATCCCTTCATCTCCTCATCCCTTCATCTCCCCATGCCTTCATCCACTCATCTCCCAATCCCTTCATCCACTCATCTCCTCATCCCTTCATCTCCGCATCCCTTCATCTCCTCATCCCTTCATCTCCTCATCCCTTCATCTCCCCATCCCTTCATCTTCTCATCCCTTCATCTCCCCATCCCTTCATCTCCTCATCCCTTCATCTCCTCATCCCTTTATCTCCTCATCCCTTCATCTCCTCATCCCTTCATCTCCTCATCCACTCATCTCCCAATCCCTTCATCCACTCATCTCCTCATCCCTTCATCTCCGCATCCCTTCATCTCCTCATCCCTTCATCTCCTCATCCCTTCATCTCCCCATCCCTTCATCTTCTCATCCCTTCATCTCCCCATCCCTTCATCTCCTCATCCCTTCATCTTCTCATCCCTTCATCTCCCCATCCCTTCATCTCCTCATCCCTTCATCTCCTCATCCCTTTATCTCCTCATCCCTTCATCTCCCCATCCCTTCATCTCCTCATCCCTTCATCTCCTTATCCCTTCATCTCCTCATCCCTTCATCCCTTCATCCCTCCATCTCCTCCTCCATTCTCTCCTTCACACACAACTCTCATATCTCTCTGTCTCTCTCGTCTTTTCTCTTTCTCTCCACAGGTGCTGGAAGCATTAGACAGTCAATAAATTACATAAGGCTCTGTGATGATAAGGCTCTGTAATGATAAGGCTCTGTAATGTTAAGGCTCTGTAATGATAAGGCTCTGTAATGATAAGGCTCTGTAATGATACGCTCTGTGATGTTAAGGGTCTGTAATGTTAAGGCTCTGTAATGATAAGGCTTTGTAATGATAAGGCTCTGTAATGATAAGGCTCTGTAATGATACGCTCTGTGATGATAAGGCTCTGTAATGATAAGGCTCTGTAATGATAAGGCTCTGTAATGATACGCTCTGTGATGTTAAGGGTCTGTAATGTTAAGGCTCTGTAATGATAAGGCTTTGTAATGATAAGGCTCTGTAATGATAAGGCTCTGTAATGATACGCTCTGTGATGATAAGGCTCTGTAATGATAAGGCTCTGTGATGATGCTCTGTTATGTTAAGGCTCTGTAATGTTAAGGCTCTGTAATGATAAGGCTCTGTAATGTTAAGGCTCTGTAATGATAAGGTTCTGTAATGTTAAGGCTCTGTAATGTTAAGGCTCTGTAATGATAAGGCTTTGTAATGATAAGGCTCTGTAATGATAAGGCTCTGTAATGATACGCTCTGTGATGATAAGGCTCTGTAATGATAAGGCTCTGTGATGATGCTCTGTTATGTTAAGGCTCTGTAATGTTAAGGCTCTGTAATGATAAGGCTCTGTAATGTTAAGGCTCTGTAATGATAAGGTTCTGTAATGTTAAGGCTCTGTAATGTTAAGGCTCTGTAATGTCAAGGCTCTGTAATGATAAGGCTCTGTAATGATAAGGCTCTGTACTGTTAAGGTCCTGTAATGATAAGGCTCGGTGGTGATAAGGCTCTGTGATGATAAGGCTCTGTAATGATAAGGCTCTGTAATGATAAGGCTCTGTAATGTTAAGGTTCTGTAATGTTAAGGCGCTGTAATGATAAGGCTCTGTAATGATAAGGCTCTGCAATGTTAAGGCTCTGTAATGTTAAGGCTCTGTAATGTTAAGGCTCTGTAATGATAAGGCTCTGTGATGATAAGACTCTGTGATGATAAGGCTCTGTAATGATAAGGCTCTGTAATGTTAAGGCGCTGTAATGATAAGGCTCTGCAATGATAAGGCTCTGTAATGATAAGGCTCTGTAATGTTAAGGCTCTGTAATGATAAGGCTCTGTAATGTGTGTATGTCTGTGTCTCTATTCATGTTACTGGAGAAACGAGCCGCCCTTGCTGTCTCTGCCTGGCTGGTTCCCCTCTCCACCGGGATTCTCTGCCTTTAACCCTATTACAGGGGCTGAGGCACTGGCTTACTGGGGCTCTTCCATGCGTCCCTAGGAGGGGTGCGTCTCTTGAGTGGGTTGAGTCACTGACGTGATCTTTCTGTCCGGATTGGCACCCCCTTGGGTTCGTGCCGTGGGGGAGATCTTCGTGGGCTATACTCAGCCTTGTCTCAGGGTAGTAAGTCGGTGGTCTGTTGATATCCCTCTAGTGGTGTGGGGGCTGTGCTTTGGCAAAGTGGGTGGGGTTATAGCCTACCTGGTTGGCCCTGTCCGAGGGTATCGTCGGACAGGGTCACAGTGTCTCCCGACCCCTCCTGTCTCAGCCTCCAATATTTATGCTGCAATAGTTTATGTGTCGGGGGGCTAGGGTCAGTCTGTTATATCTGGAGTATTTCCCTTGTCTTATCTGGTGTCCTGTGTGAATTTAAGTATGCTCGATCTAATTCTCTCTCTCTCCCTCTCCCTCCCCTCCCGGAGGACCTGAGCCCTAGGACCATGCCTCAGGACTACCTGGCCTGATGACTCCTTGGTGTCCCCAGTCCACCTGGTCATGCTGCTGCTCCAGTTTCAACTGTTCTGCCTGCGGCTATGGAACCCTGACCTGTTCACCAGACATGCTACCTTGTCCAACACCTGCTGTTTTCAACTCTCTCTCTCTACCGCACCTGCTGTCTCTAACTCTGAATGATCGGCCATGAAAAGCCAACTGGCATTTACTCCTGAGGTGCTGACCTGTAGCACCCTCTACAAACACTGTGATTATTATTATTTGACCCTGCTGGTCATCTATGAACATTTGAACATCTTGGCCATGTTCTGTTATAATCTCCACCCGGCACAGCCAGAAGAGGACTGGCCCCCCCTCAGAGCCTGGTTCCTCTCCAGGTTTCTTCCTAGATTCTGGCCTTTCTAGGGAGTTTTCCCTAGTCACCATGCTTCTACATCTGCATTGCTTGCTGTTTGGGGTTTTTGGCTGTGTTTCTGTACAGCACTTCGTGACATCATCGGCTGATGTAAAAAGGGCTTTATAAATACATTTGATTTGATTTGATAATTCCCAGATAACCTGCCCTCTGTCTCTAGTCATGTCAGGACATCATACCCAGACATAACAAGAGTACATAACAATACATTTTCATATTTCTATTAGAAGTGAAGGATCCCTTACAAACACTCCCTATTAGACTGTAGAATTCCGCTAAGAGAATGTGTGTGTGTGTGTGTGTTTGTAAGTGTGTGTGTGTGTGTTTGTAAGTGTGTGTGTGTGTGTTTGTAAGTGTGTGTGTGTGTGTGTGTGTATGTGACTCTAGCTGTTTGACATTCCTTGAGAATGTGTTTGATACCAGTGACTGTACCAGTCTGATGGTTTGATACCAGACATCCTTGTGACTGTACCAGTCTGATGGTTTGATACCAGACATCCTTGTGACTGTACCAGTCTGATGGTTTGATACCAGACATCCTTGTGACTGTACCAGTCTGATGTTTGAGAGAGAGAGAGAGAGAGAGAGAGAGAGAGAGAGAGAGAGAGAGAGAGAGAGAGAGAGAGAGAGAGAGGGAGAGGGAGAGAGAGAAAGAGAGAAGAGCAAGAAGGAGAGAGGGAGAGGGAGGGAGAGAGAGAGAGAGAGAGAGAGAGAGAGAGAGAGAGAGAGAGAGAAAGAGAGAGAGAGAGAGAGATATAGAGAGAGAGAGATATATAGAGAGAAATAGAGCGAGAGAGAGATATATATAGAGAGAAATAGAGACATTTTAATGGTAGGTTTATTTGAACAGTGAGAGACAGAATAAAAATTTTAAAAATCCAGAAAAACGCATGTGAAATTTTTTATAAATGGAATTGCATTTTAATGAGGGAAATAAGTATTTGACCCCTCTGCAAAACATGACTTAGTACTTGGTGGCAAAACCCTTGTTGGCAATCACAGAGGTCAGACGTTTCCTGTAGTTGGCCACCAGGTTTGCACACATCTCAGGAGGGATTTTGTCCCACTCCTCTTTGCAGATCTTCTCCAAGTCATTAAGGTTTTGAGGCGTACGTTTGGCAACTCGAACCTTCAGCTCCCTCCACAGATTTTCTATGGGATTAAGGTCTGGAGATTGGCTAGGCCACTCCAGGACCTTAATGTGCTTCTTCTTGAGCTACTCCTTTGTTGCCTTGGCCGTGTGTTTTGGGTCATTGTCATGCTGGAATACCCATCCACGACCCATTTTCAATGAGGGAAGGAGGTTCTCACCCAAGATTTGATGGTACATGGCCCCGTCCATCGTCCCTTTGATGCGGTGAAGTTGTCCTGTCCCCTTAGCAGAAAAACACCCCCAAAGCATAACGTTTCCACCTCCATGTTTGACGGTGGGGATGGTGTTCTTGGTCATAGGCAGCGTTCTTCCTCCTCCAAACACGGCGAGTTGAGTTGATGCCAAAGAGCTCCATTTTGGTCTCATCTGACCACAACACTTTCACCCAGATGTCCTCTGAATCATTCAGATGTTCATTGGCAAACTTCAGACGGGCTTGTATATGTGCTTTCTTGAGCAGGGGGACCTTGCGGGTGCTGCAGGATTTCAGTCCTTCATGGCGTAGTGTGCTACCAATTGTTTTCTTGGTGACTATGGTCCCAGCTGCCTTGAGATCATTGACAAGATCCTCCCATTTAGTTCTGGGCTGATTCCTCACCGTTCTCATGATCATTGCAACTCCACGAGGTGAGATCTTGCATGGAGCCCCAGGCCGAGGGAGATTGACAGTTATTTTGTGTTTCTTCCATTTGCGAATAATCGCACCAACTGTTGTCACCTTCTCACCAAGCTACTTGGCGATGGTCTTGTAGCCCATTCCAGCCTTGTGTAGGTCTACAATCTTGTCCCTGACATCCTTGGAGAGCTCTTTGGTCTTGGCCATGGTGGAGAGTTTGGAATCTGATTGATTGATTGCTTTTGTGAACAGGTGTCTTTTATACAGGTAACAAGCTGAGATTAAGAGCACTCCCTTTAAGAGTGTGCTCCTAATCTCAGCTCGTTACCTATATAAAAGACACCTGGGAGCCAGAAATCTTTCTGATTGAGAGGGGGTCAAATACCTATTTCCCTCATTAAAATGCAATTCCATTTATAACATTTTTCACACGTGTTTTTCTGGATTTTTTTGTTGTTATTCTGTCTCTTACTGTTCAAATAAACCTACCATTAAAATTATAGACTGATCATTTCTTTGTCAGTGGGCAAACGTACAAAATCAGCAAGGGATCAAATACTTTTTTCCCTCACTGTACATATATATATAGATATATATAGAGAGAAATAGCGGGAGAGGGAGAGAGAGAGATATATATTTATAGAGAGAGAAATAGAGTGAGAGATATATATATAGAGAGAGAGTGAGAAATAGAGAGGGAGAGAGAGAGAGAGCGAGAGAGATATATAGAGAAATAGAGCGTTAAATCAAATGAACAACCAGTCATAGAGAATGTGCTGTGTTGTGCTGTCGTTCCTCTGCAGTTTAATCTGACAGTAGATCACTGATACGGTGTAATATCATTCCAGATTAAGATTATCAGCACATTTTTCTACTCAACTAATACAATCACAGCCCCCCTCTCTCTCTCTCTCTCTCCACCTCTCTCTCTCTCTCTCTCTCTCCCTGTCTTTCTATTCTCTCTCTCTCAGTACAGAAACTATACAGTAGTTACAGATAGTTCAGGTCTTCCCAGGCGATTTGCCTCTCTAACTATAGCCTCCAACACACTGACTAGACAGACATAACCACAACACTACATCAACGTGGATCAGAATAAGATCTATATTAGCATCTCTATTAGCATCTCTGTTAGGAACTATGTTAGGATCTCTATTACCATCCATATTAGCATCTCTCTTGGGAACTATGTTAGGATCTATATTACCATCCATATTAGCATCTCTGTTAGGAACTATGTTAGGATCTCTATTACCATCCATATTAGCATCTCTGTTAGGAACTATGTTAGGATCTAAATTACCATCCATATTAGCATCTCTGTTGGGAACTATGTTAGGATCTATATTAATATCCATATTAGCATCTCTGTTGGGAACTATGTTAGGATCTATATTAATATCCATATTAGCATCTCTGTTGGGAACTATGTTAGGATCTCTATTACCATCCATATTAGCATCTCTGTTAAGATCTCTATTAGCATCTCTGTTGGGAACTATGTTAGGATCTATATTAATATCCATATTAGCATCTCTGTTGGGATCTCTATTAGCATCACTATTAGGATCTATATTAGCATCCATATTAGCATCTCTGTTGGGAACTATGTTAGGATCTCTATTACCATCCATATTAGCATCTCTGTTGGGAACTATGTTAGGATCTATATTAATATCCATATTAGCATCTCTGTTAGGATCTCTATTAGCATCTCTGTTAGGATCTCTATTAGGAACTCTATTAGCATCACTATTAGGGTATCTATTAGCATCTCTATTAGCATCTCTATTAGGATCTCTATTAGGATCTCTATTAGGAACTCTATTAGCATCACTATTAGGATATCTATTAGCATCTCTATTAGGATCTCTATTAGCACCTCTATTAGGATATATATTAGGATCTCTGTTAGGATCTCTATTAGCATCTCTATTAGGATCTATATTAGGATCTCTGTTAGCATCTCTATTAGGATCTATAATAGCATATCTATTAGGATCTCTATTAGCATCTCTATTAGGATCTCTAATAGCATTTCTAATAGGATCTCTATTGTGATCTATATTAGCATCTCTATTAGCACCTATATTAGGATATCTGTTAGCATCTCTATTAGCATCTCTATTAGGATCTCTATTAGGATCTCGAATTGCATCTCTATTAGCATCTATATTAGAATCTCTATTAGCATCTCTATTAGCATCTATATTAGAATCTCTATTAGCATCACTATTAGCATCTATATTAGAATCTCTATTAGCATCTCTATTAGAATCTCTATTGGCATCTCTATTAGCATCCATATTAGGATCTCTATTAGCATCAATATTAGGATATCTGTTAGGATCTCTATGTTAGGATCTCTATTAGCATCCATATTAGCATCTCTATTAGAGTCTATATTAGGATCTCTAATAGCATCTCTAATAGGATCTCTATTGTGATCTATATTAGCATCTCTATTAGCATCTATATTAGGATATCTGTTAGCATCTCTATTAGCATCTATATTAGCATCTATATTAGGATCTCTATTAGCATCTCTATTAGCATCTCTATTAGCATCTATATTAGGATCTCTATTAGCATCTCTATTAGGATCACTATTAGCATCACTATTAGAATATATATTAGGATCTCTATTGGCATCTCTATTAGCATCTCTATTAGCATCTCTATTAGCATCTATATTAGGATCTCTAATTGCATCTCTATTAGCATCTGTATTAGAATCTCTATTAGATTCTATATTAGGATCTCTATTAGCATCTCTATTAGGATCTCTATTAGGATCTCTATTAACATCTCTATTAGCATCTCTATTAGCATCTCTATTAGGATCTCTATTGGCATCTCTATTAGGATCTCTATTAGGATCTATATTAGCATCTCTATTAGGATCTCTATTAGGATCTCTATTAACATCTCTATTAGCATCTCTATTAGCATCTATATTAGGATATCTGTTAGCATCTCTATTAGCATCTATATTAGCATCTATATTAGGATCTCTATTAGCATCTCTATTAGCATCTCTATTAGCATCTCTATTAGGATCTCTAATTGCATCTCTATTAGGATCTCTATTAGCATCTCTATTAGGATCTATATTAGGATCTCTATTGGCATCTCTATTAGCATCTCTATTAGCATCTCTATTAGCATCTCTATTAGGATCTCTAATTGCATCTCTATTAGCATCTCTATTAGGATCTATAATAGCATCTCTATTAGGATCTCTATTAGGATCTCTATTAGGATCTCTATTAGGATCTCTATTAGCATCTCTATTAGCATCTCTATTAGGATCTCTATTAGCATCTCTTTTAGCATCTATATTAGGATCTCTATTAGCATCTCTATTAGCATCTCTATTAGCATCTATATTAGGATCTCTAATTGCATATCTATTAGGATCACTATTAGCATCACTATTAGAATCTATATTAGGATCTCTATTGGCATCTCTATTAGCACCTCTATTAGCATCTCTATTAGCATCTATATTAGGATCTCTATTAGCATCTCTATTAGCATCTCTATTAGCATCTCTATTAGGATCTCTATTAGGATCTCTATTAGCATCTCTATTAGCATCTCTATTAGGATCTCTATTGGCATCTCTTTCAGGATCTCTATTGTGATCTATATTAGCATCTCTATTAGGATCTCTATTAGGATCTCTATTAACATCTCTATTAGGATCTCTATTGGCATCTCTATTAGGATCTCTATTGTGATCTATATTAGCATCTCTATTAGGATCTCTAATGTGATCTGTATTAGCATCTCTATTAGGATCTCTATTAACATCTCTATTAGCATCTCTATTAGCATCTCTATTGTGATCTATATTAGCATCTCTATTAGGATCTCTATTAACATCTCTATTAGCATCTCTATTTGGATCTCTATTGGCAACTCTATTAGGATCTCTATTGTGATTTCTATTAGCATCTCTATTAGCATCTCTATTGGGATCTATATTAGGATCTCTATTAGGATCTCTATTAAGATCTCTATTAGCATCTCTATTAGCATCTCTATTAGGATCTCTATTGGCATCTCTTTCAGGATCTCTATTGTGATCTATATTAGCATCTCTATTAGGATCTCTATTAGGATCTCTATTAGCATCTCTATTAGGATCTCTATTGGCATCTCTATTAGGATCTCTATTGTGATCTATATTAGCATCTCTATTAGGATCTCTATTAGCATCTCTTTTAGCATCTCTATTAGCATCTCTATTGTGATCTATATTAGCATCTCTATTTGGATCTCTATTAACATCTCTATTAGCATCTCTATTTGGATCTCTATTGGCATCTCTATTTGGATCTCTATTGGCATCTCTATTAGGATCTCTAATTAACATCTCTATTAGCATCTCTATTGGCATCTCTTTCAGGATCTCTATTGTGATCTCTATTGGCATCTCTATTAGGATCTCTATTGTGATCTATATTAGCATCTCTATTAGGATCTCTATTGTGATCTATATTAGCATCTCTATTTGGATCTCTATTAACATCTCTATTAGCATCTCTATTAGCATCTCTATTTGGATCTCTATTGGCATCTCTATTAGGATCTCTGTTAGCATCTCTATTAGGATCTATTAGCATCTCTATTAGCATCTCTATTAGCATCTCTATTAGGATCTCTATTGTGATCTCTATTAGCATCTCTATTAGGATCTCTATTGTGATCTCTATTAGCATCTCTATTAGGATCTCTATTAGGATCTATATTAGCATCTCTATTAGGATCTCTATTAACATCTCTATTAGCATCTCTATTAGCATCTCTATTGTGATCTATATTAGCATCTCTATTAGGATCTCTATTAACATCTCTATTAGCATCTCTATTAGCATCTCTATTTGGATCTCTATTGGCATCTCTATTAGGATCTCTATTGTGATCTATATTAGCATCTCTATTAGGATCTATATTAGGATCTCTGTTAGCATCTCTATTAGGATCTCTATTAGCATCTCTATTAGGATCTCTATTAGCATCTCTATTAGCATCTCTATTGTGATCTCTATTAGCATCTCTATTAGGATCTCCATTAGCACCTCTATTAGGATCTATATTAGGATCTCTGTCAGGATCTCTATTAGGATCTTTATTAGGATCTCTGTTAGCATCTCTATTAGGATCTATAATAGCATCTCTATTAGGATCTCTATTAGCATCTCTATTAGGATCTATATTAGGATCTCTGTTAGCATCTCTATTGGCATCTCTTTTAGGATCTCTATTGTGATCTCTATTGGCATCTCTATTAGGATCTCTATTAGCATCTCTATTAGGATCTCTATTAGCATCTCTATTGTGATCTATATTAGCATCTCTATTAGCATCTATATTAGGATCTCTGTTAGCATCTCTATTAGCATCTCTATTAGGATCTCTATTAGCATCTCTATTAGCATCTCTATTAGGATCTCTATTAGCATCTCTATTAGGATCTCTATTAGCATCTCTATTAGGATCTCTATTAGCATCTCTATTAGCATCTCTATTAGGATCTCTATTAGCATCTCTATTAGTATCTCTTTTAGCATCTCTATTAGCATCTCTATTTGGATCTCTATTAACATCTCTATTAGGATCTCTATTAGCATCTCTATTAGTATCTCTGTTAGGATCTCTATTAACATCTCTATTAGGATCTCTATTAGCATCTATATTCGGATCTCTATTGGCATCTCTATTGGTATCTATGTTAGCATCTCTATTAGCATCTCTATTATGATCTATTTTAGGATCTCTATTAGGATCTCTATTAGGATCTCTATTAGCATCTCTATTAGCATCTCTATTAGGATCTATTTTAGGATCTCTATTAGGATCTCTATTAGCATCTCTATTAGCATCTCTATTAGGATCTATTTTAGGATCTCTAT
>CM059812.1:39911063-39921063 GCA_030435695.1 Brachymystax lenok tsinlingensis | reverse complement strand
TGCTAGCTGGGCTGACCATAACCGCTGAAACAGAGCAGTACCTAGCCAGTTGGTTTGCTAGCTGGGCTGACCATAACCGCTGAAACAGAGCAGTACCTAGCCAGTTGTTTTGCTACGTCAGAAAAGGCCTGCTCCATGGAACAATGGAATGAGCGGCCCAATTCTAAAATCATCACGGGAGAGGAAGAGAGAGACACAGAGAGAGATAAAGAGAGAGGAAGAGAGAGACAGGGAGGAGAGAGAAGAGAGGAGAGAGAGAGAGAGAGAGAGAGAGAGAGAGAGAGAGAGAGAGAGAGAGAGAGAGAGAGAGAGCGAGAGAGGTGGAGAGAGAAGATATTATCCTGACCAACCCTCCAAATACACCTCTGCTGTTTTCAATCAGGATCTCAGCGATCACTGCCTCATTGCTCGTGCATCCGCTATGCGTCCGGTCCACAAACGCACCACCCTCATCACTGTCAAACGCTCCCTAAAACACTTCTAAGTGAGCAGGCTCCTTCTAATCACCTGGCCCGGCATCCTGGAAGGATATTGACCTCTATCCCGCCAGTCGAGGATGCCTGGTTATTCTTTAAAAGGGGGCCTCACCATCTTAAATAAGCATGCCCCATTCAAAAAATGTAGAACTAAGAACAGATATAGCTCCCTTGGGTTCACTCTATATGACCTGACTGCCTCCTGTCGACACAGCACACACAAACATCTTGTGGCGGCATCGAATAGTCCCACGATATGCAACTCTTTCAGGGAAGTCAGGAAACCATATACACGAAGTCAGTCAGGAAAGCAAAGGCCAGCTTTTTTCAAACAGAAATTTGCATCCTGTAGCTCTAACTCCAAAAAGTTTTGGGACACTAAAGTCCATGGAGAATAAGAGCACCTCCTCCCAGCTGCCCACTGCACTGAGGCTAGGAAACTCTGTCCCCACCGATAAATCCACGATAATTTCAATAAGCATTTCTCTACGGCTGGCTATGCTTTCTCTCCCATACTCCCCAACCCCGGCCAACAGCTCTGCACCTCACAGCCGACTTGCCCAAGCTCTCCCCTAGCTTCTCCTTCACCCAAATCCAGATAGCAGATGTTCTGAAAGAGCTGCAAAACATGGACCCATACAAATCAGCTGGGCTAGACAATCTGGACCCTTTCTTTCAAAAATTATCCACTGGCATTGTTGCAACCACTATTACCAGTCTGTTCAACCTCTCTTTCGTATCATCCGAGATCCCTAAAGATTGAAAGCTGTCACGCGTCATCCTCTCTCTTCAAAGGGGGAGACACTCTAGACCCAAAATGCTACAGACCTATATCCATCCTGCCCTGCCTTTCTAAAGTCTTTGAAAGCCAAGTTAATAAACAGATCATTGACCACTTCGAATTCCACCGTACCTTCCTCCACTGTGCAATCCGGTTTCGAGCTGGTCACGGGTGCACCTCAGCCACGCCAAGGTACTAAATGGTATCGGCCATTAATGCCATCGTTAAAAAAACAATACTGTGCAGCCATCTTCATCGACCTGGCCAAGGCTTTCACTCTGTCAATCACCTCTATTCTATCAAGGCAGACTCAACAGCCTTGGTTTCTCAAATGACTGCCTCGCTCTGGTTCAATTAACTACTTCTCAGACAGAGTTCAGTGTGTCAAATCGAGGGCCTGTTGTCCGACCTCTGGCAGTCTCTGCATGGGGTACCACCGGTTCATTCCTCGGGCCGACTCTTTTTCTCTGTACATATCAACGATGTCGCCTCTTGCTGGCGGTGATTCCTGATCCACCTCCCCTACGCAGACGACACCATTCTGTATACATATGCGGACCTTCTTTGACACGCAGTTAACAAGCCCTCCAAACAAGCTTTCAATGCCATACAACACTCTTCCGTGGCTCCAACTGCTCTTAAACGCAAGTAAAACTAAATGCATGCTTTTCAACTGTTCTCTGCCCGCACCCGCCCGCCAACTAGCATCACTACTCCGGACGGTTCTGACTTAGAATATGTGGACAACTAAAAATACCTAGGTGTCTGGCTAGACTGTAAACTCTCCTTTCAGACTCATATTAAACATCTCCAATCCAAAATTAAATCTAGAATCGGCTTCCTAATTCACAACACTATAACAACACCCACCCGTAGCACGCGCTCCAGCAGGTATATCTCACTGGTCATCCCCAAGCCAACACCTACTTTGGGACGCTTTTCCTTCCAGTTCTTACAAGTGGCCACAATGACTGAAATCTAATAACAAAAATTGCTGAAGCTGGAGACTTATATTTCCCTCACTAACCTTACCTCCTCACGCCATTTGCACACACTGTATATAGACTTTCCTTTTTTTCTATTGTGTTATTGACGGTATGCTTGTTTATTCCATGTGCAACTCTGTGTTGTTTGTGTCGCTCTGCTTTGCTTTGTCTTGGCCAGGTCGTAGTTGTAAATGAGAACTTGTTCTCAACTAGCCTACCTGGTTAAAAAAAGGTGAAATAAAAAATTAAAACATTTAAAATAAATACTCTTCACATATTGGTTATAAAAACAACAAATCCAGAATGTATTAAAAACATAAAGAGACTGGACATCATAATCCTATTGGAACACAGTGTCTTGGAGACATAGATACTCAGTGTCCCTCAGGCTATAGAGAAAGTTTACTACCATCAATCAAACAGAAAATGTTAAACGGGCCGTGACTCCAGGTGGAATCATCATTTATATAAGCAGGACTTAGTAAAAAAACTGGAATGAAAAAAAGGTACTAATCACATTCGGTTAAATCTTAACAAAGGTATAATCTATTGTGACAATGATGTATACATATGTGCAGCTTCTGCTCCTCCTTCAGATTCATCATATTATGATGATCAGTTTTTCGTCAATCTCCATACAGAAATCATTACATTTCAGGCAGAGGGTAAAGGCTTATTTGTAGAGATTTTTTTCCCAATGAAAGAACAGGTTCTGAGCCTGACTACACTGGGATGTTAGGAGGTAACCACCACATATTTGGACACCTCTCCTGTACAGCAGCCCTGTTATAAATAATAGAAACAGTCCTGACCAAATACTGAACCTAAATGGGAAGGAGTTAGTGCATCTCTGTGGAGCCTTAGGCCTGTACATGCTGAATGGTAGAATCAGAGGGGACTCTGAGGTCAGTTTACTTACTGCTCAGCTCTTGGGACAAGTGTAGTTGATTATGCCATCACTGACATTGACCCCTCCTCAGACCACAGACATCGTTGTCAGATCACAGTCAGATCAACGTGTTTCTGAAGAAATTAACCGGCAATATTCATTAAACACCTGAGACAAATGTCAAATGAAAAACATTAGCAGCAAAACAACCCAGATCTACGCTGTGAATACTTTGAAACTCTGAAACAGTATAAACATACACTGAAACGCAAGAAATGGAATTATACCAACAAGACACTCGATGAAATTGAAAACGCAATTGACCAAAATCAGTTCTGGGACATGTGTAACAATTTAAGCACAACAAAGCCACAAGAATTAGCCATACAAGATGAAGGAATTTGGAAAACTTTTTTTTTTAAATCTATACAAAAACAGACATCCTTGAATCAGTCATTAAAAACAACCAAAATCCATTAGATTACCCAACAACCCAACAAGAACTAAATGAAAAGCTCAAATCTATCAAATCAGAGAAGGCTTGTGGTCTAGATAACATCAGAAATGAAATGCTGAAAAACAGCACACCTGAAGTTAAAAATGCTGTGCTTAAATTGTTCAACATGGTTTTAACTTTTGGCTGCGTCCCTGATGTCTGGAACCAGGGGCTCATCTCCCCTATCCACAAAAGTGGAGACAAGTCAGACCCCAATAATTACAGGGGAATTACTTTAAACAGCAACTTGGGAAAGGTTTTCTGCAGCATTTTGAATTCAAGAATTCAAATCTTTCTTCAAGAAAGAAAATGTGGCTGGGCAAATGTCAAATTGGCTTTCCCTAACCATCGCACTACTGACCATATATACACCTTACACACACCAATTATCAAATAAACAAGTCCACAAAAAAGAGGGCAAAATCTTTGCTTGACTAAAAAAGCATTTGATTCTCTTTGGCACAAAGGGCTATTCTACAAAATTCCTCCAAAGTGGGCTTGGTGGTAAGGTGTATGACTTAATAAATGTATGTACACAGAAAACAAGTAAAGTAATAAAAAATCAAAACCAAAGAACAGAATAACTTTCAAGCAACGCTTCGAGGTGTGAGACAAGGTTGAAGGTGTTTGAGTCCAAATCTTTCAACATTTATATCAATGAATTAGCATACATGTTGGACCATTCCCTCCAGCCCCAGGACACACATCATTTGACACAGAGGTAAAAATACTAAGCAGTATGCTGATGACTTGGTACTTCTATCACCAACCAAAGAAGGTCTTCAACAAAACCTAAAATTTAGAGCAATACAATTACACAATTGGGCCCTGGCAGTAAATTTCAAAAACGAAAATCATGATTTTCCAAAAGAAACCAGATGTCAGAAACACAAATATGAATTCACCCTAAACAACACCATAATTGAACATCACTACCAAAATTACACATACCTTGGTCTGACCATATCTGCATCGGAAACTTTAATATGGCAGTGAATGCACTGGCCCCCAAAGAAAGAGCTGCAGAGCATTGTATGCAATAAAAATGAAATTATTCAATATCAACATCCCAATTTAGAATTTGGACCAAAATATTTGACAGTGTAATCTTACCAATAGCTCTTTACAGAAGTGAGGTTTGGAGGCCACTAATAAACTGGACTTTAAAATGTGCGACAAACATCCAATTGAAGTCCTACATGCAGAATTCTGTCGGAAAGTCCAGTGAAATACACCAACTAATGCTGTAAGTGGGCAAAATTGGGTCGCTTTCCAGTAGTAATGAAAATACAGAAAAGATCATAAAAATGTTGGCTACATCTAAATTCAAGTTTCCAACAGATCCAGCCTGAGCTGGGTGATGTTGTAGGGAGTTGTAGTTTCCAACATGGTGATCCAGCCTGAGCTGGGTAATGTTGTAGGAGTTGTAGTTTCAACAGATCCAGCCTGAGCTGGGTGATGTTGTAGGAGTTGCAGTTTCCAACAGATCCAGCCTGAGCTGGGTGATGTTGTAGTAGTTGTGGTTTCCAACAGATCCAGCCTGAGCTGGGTGATGTTGTAGGAGTTGTGGTTTCAACAGATCCAGCCTGAGCTGGGTAATGTTGTAGGAGTTGTAGTTTCCAAACAGATCCAGCCTGAGCTAAGTGATGCTGTAGGGAGTTGTAGTTTCAAATAGATCCAGCCTGAGCTGGGTGATGTTGTAGGGAGTTGTAGTTTCCAACAGATCCAGCCTGAGCTGGGTGATGCTGTAGGAGTTGTAGTTTCAAACAGATCCAGCCTGAGCTGTGATGTTGTAGGGAGTTGTAGTTTCCAACAGATCCAGCCTGAACTAGGTGATGTTGTAGGGTGTTGTAGTTTCCAACAGATCCAGCCTTGAGCTGGGTAATGCTTGTAGGAGTTGTAGTTTCAACAGATCCAGCCTGAGCTATTATGATGCTGTAGGAGTTGTAGTTTCCAACAGATCCAGCCTGAGCTGGGTGATGTTGTAGGGAGTTGTAGTTTCCAACAGATCCAGCCTGAGCTGGGTGATGTTGTAGGAGTTGTAGTTTCCAACAGATCCAGCCTGAGCTGGGTAATGCTGTAGGGAGTTGTAGTTTCAACAGATCCAGCCTGAGCTGGGTGATGTTGTAGGTGCAGCTTGTAGTTTCCAACAGATCCAGCCTGAGCTGGGTGATGCTGTAGAGTTGTAGTTTCCAAACAGATCCAGCCTGAGCTGGGTGATGTTGTAGGGAGTTGAAGCTTCAGCCAACAGATCCAGCCTGAACTGGGTGATGTTGTAGTTTCCAACAGATCCAGCCTGAACTGGGTGATGTTGTAGTTTCCAACAGATCCAGCCTGAGCTGGGTGATGTTGTAGGGAGTTGTAGTTTCCAACAGATCCAGCCTGAACTGGGTGATGCTGTAGAGTTGTAGTCTCCAACAGACTCATCTGAACTGGGTGATGTTGTAGGAGTTGTAGTTTCCAAACAGATCCAGTCTGAGCTGGGTGATGTTGTAGGGAGTTGTAGTTTCCAACAGATCCAGCCTGAGCTGGGTAATGTTGTAGGGAGTTGTAGTTTCCAACAGATCCAGCCTGAACTGGGTGATGTTGTAGTTTCCAACAGATCCAGCCTGAACTGCGATGCTGTAGTTTAACAGATCCAGCCTGAGCTGGGTAATGCTGTAGGAGTTGTAGTTTCCAACAGATACAGCCTGAGCTGGGTGATGCTGTAGGGAGTTGTGGAAGTTTCCAACAGATCCAGCCTGAGCTGGGTGATGCTGTAGGAGTTGTAGTTTCCAACAGATCCAGCCTGAGCTGGGTGATGCTGGTAGGGAGTTGTAGTTTCAAACAGATCCAGCCTGAGCTGGGTGATGCTGTAGGTGGAGTTGTAGTTTCCAAACAGATCCAGCCTGAGCTGGGTGATGCTGGTAGGAGTTGTAGTTTCCAAACAGATCCAGCCTGGAGCTGGGTGATGTTGGGTAGGGAGTTGTAGTTTCAACAGATCCAGCCTGAGCTGGGTGATGTTGTAGGAGTTGTAGTTTCCAACAGATCCAGCCTGAGCTGGGTGATGTTGTAGGGAGTTGTAGTTTCCAACAGATCCAGCCTGAGCTGGGTAATGTTGTAGGGAGTTGTAGTTTCCAACAGATCCAGCCTGAACTGGGTGATGTTGTAGTTTCCAACAGATCCAGCCTGAACTGGGTGATGTTGTAGTTTCCAACAGATCCAGCCTGAGCTGGGTAATGTTGTAGGGAGTTGTAGTTTCCAACAGATCCAGCCTGAGCTGGGTGATGTTGTAGGGAGTTGTAGTTTCCAACAGATCCAGCCTGAGCTGGGTGATGTTGTAGGTAGTTGTGGTTTCAAACAGATCCAGCCTGAGCTGGGTGATGCTGTAGGGAGTTGTAGTTTCCAGCCAGATCCAGCCTGAGCTGGGTAATGTTGTAGGAGTTGTAGTTTCAACAGATCCAGCCTGTTTTCAGCTGGGTGATGCTGTAGGAGTTGTAGTTTCCAACAGATCCAGCCTGAGCTAAAGTGATGTTGTAGGAGTTGTAGTTTCCTAACAGATCCAGCCTGAGCTGGGTGTAATGCTGGTAGGGAGTTGTAGTTTCTAAACAGATCCAGCCTGAGCTGGGTGATGCTGTAGGGAGTTGTAGTTTCAACAGATCCAGCCTGAGCTGGGTGATGCTGTAGGTAGTTGTAGTTTCCAACAGATCCAGCCTGAGCTGGGTGATGTTGTAGGAGTTGTAGTTTCCAACAGATCCAGCCTGAGCTGGGTAATGTTGTAGGAGTTGTAGTTTCAACAGATCCAGCCTGAGCTGGGTGATGCTGTAGGGAGTTGTAGTTTCCAACAGATCCAGCCTGAGCTGGGTGATGTTTTAGGAGCTGTAGTTTCAAACAGATCCAGCCTGAGCAAGTGGGTGATGTTGTAGGAGCGTGGTTTCCAACAGATCCAGCCTGAGCTGGGTGATGCTTCAGTAGGGGAGTTGTAGTCTCAAACAGATCCAGCCTGAACTAGGTGATGTTGTAGGGTGTTGTAGTTTCCAACAGATCTCGTGCCTCCTGAGCTGGGTAATGTTGTAGGGAGTTGTGAAGCTTTCCAGACAGATCCAGCCTGAGCTGGGTGATGCTGTAGGAGTTGAAGTTTCAACAGATCCAGAAACAGAGCCTGGAGATGCTGTGGAGTTGACAGTTTCCAACAGATCCATAGCCTGAGCTGTGATGATTGTAGGGAGTTGTAGTTTCAAACAGATCCAGCCTGAGCTGGGTAATGTTGTAGGAGCCAGAAGTTTCAACAGATCCAGCCTGAAACTAAGTATGCTGTAGTTTCCAACAGATCCAGCCTGAACAAGGGTGATGCTTGCAGTTTTGGCCAGATCCAGCCTGAGCTGGCAATGCTGTAAACAGGGAGCTGCAGTTTCAAACAGATCCAGCCTGAGCTGGGTGATGTTGTAGGAGTCGTAGTTTCAACAGATCCAGCCTGAGCTGGGTGATGCTGTAGGAGTTGTAGTTTCCAATCAGATCCAGCCTGAGCTGGGTGATGCTGTAGGAGTTGTAGTTTCCAACAGATCCAGCCTGAACTGGGTGATGTTGTAGTTTCCAACAGATCCTGTTTCTGAACTGGGTGATGCTGTAGTTTCCATTCCAGATCCAGCCTGAGCTGGGTGATGCTGTAGAGTTGTAGTTTCCAACAGATCCAGCCTGAACTGGGTGATGTTGTAGGGAGTTGTAGTCTCCAACAAGATCCATTCTGGAACTGGGTGATGTTGTAGGGAGTTGTAGTTTCCAAACAGATCCAGCCTGAGCTGGGTGATGTTGTAGGAGTTGTAGTTTCTGGGTCAGATCCAGCCTGAGCCAGTAATGCTGTGGGGAGTTGTAGTTTCCAACAGATCCAGCCTGAACTGGGTGATGTTGTAGTTTCCAACAGATCCAGCCTGAACTGGGTGATGTTGTAGTTTCCAACAGATCCAGCCTGAGCTGGGTAATGTTGTAGGGAGTTGTAGTTTCCAACAGATACAGCCTGAGCTGGGTGATGCCAGGTAGGAGTTGTAGTTTCCAAACAGATCCAGCCTGAGCTGGGTGATGCTGTAGGAGTTGTAGTTTCAACAGATCCAGCCTGAGCTGGGTGATGTTGTAGGAGTTGTAGTTTGAACAGATCCAGCCTGAGCTGGGTGATGTTGTAGGAGTTGTAGTTTCAACAGATCCAGCCTGAACTGGGTGATGTTGTAGTTTCCAACAGATCCAGCCTGAGCTGGGTAATGTTGTAGGGAGTTGTAGTTTCCAACAGATCCAGCCTGAGCTGGGTGATGTTGTAGGGAGTTGTAGTTTCCAACAGATCCAGCCTGAGCTGGGTGATGTTGTAGGTAGTTGTAGTTTCCTAAACAGATCCAGCCTGAGCTGGGTGATGCTGTAGGAGTTGTAGTTTCCAACAGATCCAGCCTGAGCTGGGTAATGTTGTAGGAGTTAGTAGTTTAAATAGATCCAGCCTGAGCTGGGTGATGTTGTAGGAGTTGTAGTTTCAACAGATCCAGCCTGAGCTGGGTGATGCTGTAGGAGTTGTAGTTTCAACAGATACAGCCTGAGCTGGGTGATGTTGTAGGAGTTGTAGTTTCAACAGATCCAGCCTGAGCTGGTGTGATGTTGTAGGAGTTGTAGTTTCCAACAGATCCAGCCTGAACTAGGTGATGTTGTAGGGTGTTGTGTTTCAGCCAGATCTCAGCCTGAGCTGGGTAATGTTGTAGGGAGTTGTAGCTCTGTTCAAACAGATCCAGCCTGAGCTGGGTGATGCTGTAGGAGTTGTAGTTTCAACAGATCCAGCCTGAGCTGGGTGATGTTGTAGGAGTTGTAGTTTCCATAGATCCAGCCTGAGCTGAGCTGGGTGATGGCTGTAGGAGTAGGGAGTTGCATTTCAACAGATCCAGCCTGAGCTGGGTAACGTTGTAGGGAGTTGTAGTTTCCTAAATAGATCCAGCCTGAGCTGGGTGATGCTGTAGGAGTTGTAGTTTCAACAGATCCAGCCTGAGCTGGGTGATGTTGTAGGGAGTTGTAGTTCCAACAGATCCAGCCTGAGCTGGGTGATGCTGTAGGAGCGTAGTTTCCAAACAGATCCAGCCTGAACTGGGTGATGTTGTAGCTCAGATCCAGCCTGAACTGGGTGATGTTGTAGTCCAAACAGATCCAGCCTGAGCTGGGTGATGCTGTGTAGGGAGTTGTGAAGTTTCCAAATGATCCAGCCTGAAATCAGTGATGTTGTAGGAGTTGTAGTTTCAAATAGAACCCAGCCCAAACTAGGTGATGCTGTAGGGTGTTGTAGTTTCTAACAGATCCAGCCTGGGCAATGTTGTAGGGAGTTGTGAAGTTTCCAAACAGATCCAGCCTGAGCTGGGTGATGCTGTAGGA
>CM059812.1:39878563-39906063 GCA_030435695.1 Brachymystax lenok tsinlingensis | reverse complement strand
TGCTTAGTATTGAGTATTTATTTCAATTGAACGTATCTCTCAGTAGACATGCATTATTCTTAACTCCCTGACTGTGTGTGTGTGTGCGTGTGAATGTTTGTGTGTGCGTGTGTTTCCCCTGTCAAGGCCTAAAACACCTAGCGTGACAAAGTGTCGAGCTGCTCTCAAAACAAACACACAGGATTTTGGGTAGTAAAACGATGAGAGACGGAGAAAGCAGACTTACCGCTATGGTTACGCCTAATTTGAATATTCTCCTCCTTCACGCCAACTACAACATTCTCTCCATCCTTCGTCTCACTCAGATATCCCCCCTTTCACTGAGAGATAGATGGATCGAGTCAGATTAGTGGAATGAGGAAACTCTCTCACAGCTCCAGCCTGTCCTCCTCCTCCTCTTCCTTCTCCTTCTCCTTCTCCTCCTTCTCCTCCTTCTCCCCTCCCTCCCTCCCTCCCTCCCTCCCTCCCTCCCTCCCTTCCCCTCCCCCCTCCTCTCCTCCTCCTCATCCACCTTCTCCTTCTCCTTCGTTTCCTCCCTCCCCTCCTCTCCTTGCCTCTCCTCTCCTCATCTCCTTCTCCTTCTCCTCCTTCTCCTCCTTCTCCTCCTTCTCCCTCCCTCCCTCCCTCCCTCCCTCCCTCCCTCCCCTCCCTCCCTCCCTCCCTCCCTCCCTCCCTCCCTCCCTCCCTCCCTCCCTCCCTCTCTTCCCCTCCCCACTCCTCCTCCTCATCCTCCTTCTCCTTCTCCTTCGTTTCCTCTCCTCTCCTCTCCTCATCTCCTTCTCCCCTCCCGTCCCGTCCCTCCCTCCTCCTCCTCCTCCTCCTCCTCCTCCTCTTCTTCCTCCACAAGATGGAGGGAGGGAGGGAGGGAGCAAGAGAGAGAGAGACAGAGAGAGAGAGAGAAAGAAAGAGAGAGAAAGAAAGAGGGAGAGAGAGAGAAAGAGAGAGAGAAAAAAGTCACTATGTAAAAGGAGTGTCTGTGAAATTCTGCATGTCAAATGTCTCTTTATACCCTATGCAGAGAACTGTGTATTGTACTCCACAGTACCCTCTGGTCCCTGGGTTAAGGTAGTACCCTGCATAGGGAACAGTACCCTCTGGTCCCTGGGTTAAGGTAGTGACCTGCATAGGGAACAGTACCCTCTGGTCCCTGGGTTAAGGTAGTGCCCTCCATAGGGAACAGTACCCTCTGGTCCCTGGGTTGGGTAGTACACTGCATAGGGAACAGTACCCTCTGGTCCCTGGGTTAAGGTAGTACCCTGCATAGGGAACAGTACCCTCTGGTCCCTGGGTTAAGGTAGTGACCTGCATAGGGAACAGTACCCTCTGGTCCCTGGGTTAAGGTAGTACCCTGCATAGGGAACAGTACCCTCTGGTCCCTGGGTTAAGGTAGTACCCTGCATAGGGAACAGTACCCTCTGGTCCCTGGGTTAAGGTAGTACCCTGCATAGGGAACAGTACCCTCTGGTCCCTGGGTTAAGGTAGTGCCCTGCATAGGGAACAGTACCCTCTGGTCCCTGGGTAAAGGTAGTACCCTCCATAGGGAACAGTACCCTCTGGTCCCTGGGTTAAGGTAGTGCCCTGCATAGGGAACAGTACCCTCTGGTCCCTGGGTTAAGGTAGTACCCTCCATAGGGAACAGTACCCTCTGGTCCCTGGGTTAAGGTAGTACCCTGCATAGGGAACAGTACCCTCTGGTCCCTGGGTAAAGGTAGTACCCTCTGGTCCCTGGGTAAAGGTAGTACCCTGCATAGGGAACAGTACCCTCTGGTCCCTGGGTAAACAGTACCCTCTGGTCCCTGGGTTAAGGTAGTACCCTGCATAGGGAACAGTACCCTCTGGTCCCTGGGTAAAGGTAGTACCCTCTGGTCCCTGGGTAAAGGTAGTACCCTGCATAGGGAACAGTACCCTCTGGTCCCTGGGTAAAGGTAGTACCCTGCATAGGGAACAGTACCCTCTGGTCTCTGGGTTAAGGTAGTGCTCTGCATAGGGAACAGTACCCTCTGGTCCCTGGGTTAAGGTAGTACCCTGCATAGGGAACAGTACCCTCTGGTCCCTGGGTTAAGGTAGTGCCCTGCATAGGGAACAGTACCCTCTGGTCCCTGGGTTAAGGTAGTACCCTGCATAGGGAACAGTACCCTCTGGTCCCTGGGTTAAGGTAGTACCCTGCATAGGGAACAGTACCCTCTGGTCTCTGGGTTAAGGCAGTGCCCTGCATAGGGAACAGTACCCTCTGGTCCCTGGGTTAAGGTAGTACCCTCCATAGGGAACAGTACCCTCTGGTCCCTGGGTTAAGGTAGTGCCCTGCATAGGGAACAGTACCCTCTGGTCCCTGGGTTAAGGTAGTACCCTGCATAGGGAACAGTACCCTCTGGTCTCTGGGTTAAGGTAGTACCCTCCATAGGGAACAGTACCCTCTGGTCCCTGGGTTAAGGTAGTGCCCTGCATAGGGAACAGTACCCTCTGGTCCCTGGGTTAAGGTAGTACCCTGCATAGGGAACAGTACCCTCTGGTCTCTGGGTTAAGGTAGTACACTACATAGGGAACAGTACCCTCTGGTCCCTGGGTTAAGGTAGTACCCTGCATAGGAAACAGTACCCTCTGGTCCCTGGGTTAAGGTAGTACCCTCCATAGGGAACAGTACCCTCTGGTCCCTGGGTTAAGGTAGTGCCCTGCATAGGGAACAGTACCCTCTGGTCCCTGGGTTAAGGTAGTGCCCTGCATAGGGAACAGTACCCTCTGGTCCCTGGGTTAAGGTAGTACCCTGCATAGGAACAGTACCCTCTGGTCTCTGGGTTAAGGTAGTGCCCTCCATAGGGAACAGTACCCTCTGGTCCCTGGGTTAAGGTAGTGCCCTGCATAGGGAACAGTACCCTCTGGTCCCTGGGTTAAGGTAGTACCCTGCATAGGGAACAGTACCCTCTGGTCCCTGGGTTAAGGTAGTGCCCTGCATAGGGAACAGTACCCTCTGGTCCCTGGGTTAAGGTAGTACCCTGCATAGGGAACAGTACCCTCTGGTCTCATGACAGACACAGTCTAAGTGTTGTGCAGGTTGGTTACAACACTGTACATAGACATGATATGACATTTCAGATGTCTTTATTTCTTTGAAACTTGTGAGTGTAATGTTTACTGTAAATCTTTATTGTTTATTTCATTTTTGTTTATTATCTACTTCACTCGATTTGGTAATGTAAACATATGTTTCCCATGGCAATAAAGCCCTTAAATTAAGAGCGAGAGAGAGAGAGAGAGAGAGAGAGAAAGAGATCCACAGAAAGAGACAGAGGAGAGAGAGTGCACGTTGCAGATATGACCTAAACTAAAGATTTCGCTGGTGAGTTTATGTGAGTACTATACAGATTGTCATCTGGTGTTTTAGTGATGACACATCCTGTTCTCTGGCGTCAACAATATCTCAGTTTCCCTTCGAAATTTGACGGTTTATGGTGGGACGTCTATTTTTGACGCATATTTTTGACGCGTAGTTACAGGGTTAATCCTGTGTGATTACAGGATTAATCCCACATGGTTACAGGGTTAATCCTGCGTGGTTACAGGATTAATCCCGCGTGGTTACAGGATTAATCCCACATGGTTACAGGGTTAATCTCGTTTGATTACAGGATTAATCCTGTGTGATTACAGGATTAATCCCACATAGTTACAGGGTTAATTATTTTTTTATTGTTTTATTTAATCTTGATTTAACTAGGCAAGTCAGTTAAGAACAAATTCTTATTTACAATGACGGCCTAAAACGGAAACAACTCACAGGTGAACAGTTGAGGCATCCGAGTGGTTAAGGTTAGGGCTATGCAAAATCAACGTATATTTCTAGTGATCAGGCTGCTGAGCCTCATTAAGACCTTCACAGTGATGATTTATCCTCCCTCCTCCCTCCCTCCCTCCTCCCTCCCTCCCTCCCTCCTCCCTCCCTCCCTCCCTCCCTCCCTCCCTCCCTCCCTCCCCTCCCTTTCCCTCCCTCCCTCCCTCCCTCCCTCCCTCCCTCCCTCCCTCCCTCCCTCCCTCCTCTGTCCATCCCTCCCTCCCCTCCCTCCTTCCCTCTCTCCTCTGTTAATGTCATTATATTCTCTCCATCAATGAAGAAACTGTCTGACTGCTGTGGCGGTGGATCATCGTATACTACACACACACACACACACACACACACACACACACACACACACACACACACACACACACACACACACACACACACACACACACACACACACACAGTACACACACACACACACACACACACACACAGACACACACACACACACACACACACACACACACACACACACACACACAGACACACACACACACACACACACACAGACACACAGACACACAGACACAGACACAGACACAGACACAGACACACACACACACACACACACACACACACACACAGTACACACACACACACACACACACACACACACACACACACACACACACACACACACACACACACACACACACACACACACACACACACACACACACACACACACACACACACACAGACACAGACACTTTGTGTTTTCTGTCAGTAAATAAAATCACACCACTGGGACACACACACACGGCCAGGCCTGTGGTCCATGGTCAGTGCATCTCCAGAGAGCTGGAACGAGACCCAGACCCAGACCCAGCGGGTGATCCTCGCCTCCCCAGGAACAGAGCTCTGTTCAAATGGTCCTTGCCTTTGGCGGCGGCTCTGGTGAGAAGACGCACTAGAGGCCCGGTACGTGGAGCAGGAACAGTATGTACCAGGCTGGGACGACACCCTAGAGGCCTGGTGCGTGGAGCAGGCACAGTACGTACCAGGATGGGACGACATCCTAGAGGCCTGGTGCATGGAGCAGGCACAGTACGTACCAGGCTGGGACGACATCCTAGAGGCCTTGTACGTGGAGCAGGGACAGGCCGTGCCGGGCTCTCGATGCGCACAGGGGACCTGATGCGTGGAGCAGGGACAGGCTGTGCCGGGCTCTCGATGCGCACAGGGGACCTGATGCGTGGAGCAGGGACAGGACGTGCCGGGCTCTCGATGCGCACAGCGGACCTGATGCGTGGAGCAGGGACAGGACGCGCCGGGCTCTCGATGCGCACAGGGGACCTGATGCGTGGAGCAGGGACAGGACGCGTGCTGGGCTCAGAAGGCGCACAGGAGCCTGGTGCGCGGAGCAGGAACAGGCCGTACTGGGCTGTGGAGACGACCGGAGACACAGTGCGCAGAGCCGGCACAGGATATCCTGGTCCGAGGAGGCGCACCGGAGACCAAGAGCGCTGAGCCAACACCCTCCTTCCAGGCTGGAAACTCCCCCTAGCTCGACAGATGCGGGGAGCTGGCATGTCGCGCCCCGGGCTGTGAACGCTTCACCGCATAACACGGTGCCTTACCAGTGCGACGCTCCCTCCGGTAAGCATGGGGAGTTGGCTCAGGTCTCCAACCTGGCTCAACCAACCTCACCGTGCTCCCCCAATTTTTTTGGGGGCTGCCTCTTGGGCTTCCTTGCTCACGTACTCTCTTCGTGAGAAGCGCCGCTCTGCCTTCGCTGCTTCCAACTCCTCCCTGGGACAAGCGATACTCCCAGCCTGACTCCAGGGTCCCTTGCCATCCAAGATCTCCTCCCATGTCCAGGACTCCTGCTGACCCCACTGCTTGGTCCTTCTTTGGTGGGTCATTCTGTCACCATCTTCGTATTGAGCGGACCAAGATGCAGCGAGGGTTCCAGTATACAGACTTTTATTTACGTATTGCAACTGGCAAAACAATAAACAAATAAAGATTGTCACTCAGGTGTGGCTCAACACAGGCACATACAAATACAACATACAAATATAATTAATGACCCACGAACTCAGTGGGGAAATCTACAAACTTGGTACCTAATTAGAGGTAAAGAAACTCAGCTGCCTCTAATTGGGAACCATCAACGAAAACAACAAAGAAATATACAACATAGAACAAACCCCTGATCATGTCCTGACCAAAACCCCAAAAAGTAGCCAAAAAGGGCTATCTATGGCCAGGACGTGACACCAGGTGTGTTATAGAATAGAATGTCCCTTCCTTTACAGCAGGTGTATTATATAATATAATGTCCCTTCCTTTACACCAGGTGTATTATATAATATAATGTCCCTTTACACCAGGTGTATTATATAATATAATGTCCCTTCCTTTACACCAGGTGTATTATATAATAGAATGTCTCTTCCTTTACACCAGGTGTATTATATAATATAATGTCCCTTCCTTTACACCAGGTGTATTATATAATAGAATGTCCCTTCCTTTACGCCAGGTGTATTATATAATAGAATGTCTCTTCCTTTACACCAGGTGTATTATATAATATAATGTATCTTTACACCAGGTGTATTATATAATATAATGTCCCTTCCTTTACACCAGGTGTATTATATAATAGAATGTCTCTTCCTTTACACCAGGTGTATTATATAATATAATGTCCCTTCCTTTACGCCAGGTGTATTATATAATATAATGTATCTTTACACCAGGTGTATTATATAATAGAATGTTCCTTCCTTTACACCAGGTGTATTATATAATATAATGTCCCTTCCTTTACACCAGGTGTATTATATAATAGAATGTCCCTTCCTTTACGCCAGGTGTATTATATAATAGAATGTTCCTTCCTTTACACCAGGTGTATTATATAATATAATGTCCCTTTACACCAGGTGTATTATATAATATAATGTATCTTTACACCAGGTGTATTATATAATAGAATGTCCCTTCCTTTACACCAGGTGTATTATATAATAGAATGTCCCTTCCTTTACACCAGGTGTATTATATAATATAATGTCCCTTTACACCAGGTGTATTATATAATAGAATGTCTCTTCCTTTACACCAGGTGTATTATATAATAGAATGTCCCTTACTTTACACCAGGTGTATTATATAATATAATGTATCTTTACACCAGGTGTATTATTTAATAGAATGTCTCTTCTTTTACACCAGGTGTGTTATATAATATAATGTCCCTTCCTTTACACCAGGTGTGTTATATAATAGAATGTCCCTTCCTTTACACCAGGTGTGTTATAGAATAGAATGTATCTTTACACCAGGTGTATTATATAATATAATGTCCCTTCCTTTACACCAGGTGTATTATATAGTAGAATGTCCCTTCCTTTACACCAGGTGTATTATATAATAGAATATCCCTTCCTTTACACCAGGTGTATTATATAATAGAATATCCCTTCCTTTACACCAGGTGTATTATATAATAGAATGTCCCTTCCTTTACACCAGGTGTATTATATAATAGAATGTCCCTTCCTTTACACCAGGTGTGTTATAGAATAGAATGTATCTTTACACCAGGTGTATTATATAATATAATGTCCCTTCCTTTACACCAGGTGTGTTATAGAATAGAATGTATCTTTACACCAGGTGTATTATATAATATAATGTCCCTTCCTTTACACCAGGTGTATTATATAATAGAATGTCCCTTCCTTTACACCAGGTGTGTTATAGAATAGAATGTATCTTTACACCAGGTGTATTATATAATATAATGTCCCTTCCTTTACACCAGGTGTGTTATAGAATAGAATGTATCTTTACACCAGGTGTATTATATAATATAATGTCCCTTCCTTTTACACCAGGTGTATTATATAATAGAATGTCCCTTCCTTTACACCAGGTGTGTTATAGAATAGAATGTATCTTTACACCAGGTGTATTATATAATATAATGTCCCTTCCTTTACACCAGGTGTGTTATAGAATAGAATGTATCTTTACACCAGGTGTATTATATAGTAGAATGTCCCTTCCTTTACACCAGGTGTATTATATAATAGAATATCCCTTCCTTTACAGCAGGTGTATTATATAATAGAATGTATCTTTACACCAGGCGTATTATATAATATAATGTCCCTTCCTTTACACCAGGTGTATTACATAATAGAATGTATCTTTACACCAGGCGTATTATATAATATAATGTCCCTTCCTTTACACCAGGTGTGTTATAGAATAGAATGTATCTTTACACCAGGTGTATTATATAATAGAATATCCCTTCCTTTACACCAAGTGTATTATATAATATAATGTATCTTTACACCAGGTGTATTATATAATATAATGTCCCTTCCTTTACACCAGGTGTATTATATAATAGAATGTCCCTTTACAGCAGGTGTATTATATAATAGAATGTCCCTTTACACCAGGTGTATTATATAATAGAATGTCCTTCCTTTACACCAGGTGTATTATATAATAGAATGTCCCTTTACACCAGGTGTATTATATAATAGAATGTCCTTCCTTTACACCAGGTGTATTATATAATAGAATGTCCCTTTACAGCAGGTGTATTATATAATAGAATGTCCCTTTACAGCAGGTGTATTATATAATAGAATGTCCCTTTACACCAGGTGTATTATATAATAGAATGTCCCTTCCTTTACACCAGGTGTATTATATAATAGAATGTCCCTTTACACCAGGTGTATTATATAATAGAATGTCCCTTCCTTTACACCAGGTGTATTATATAATAGAATGTCCCTTTACACCAGGTGTATTATATAATAGAATGTCCCTTCCTTTACACCAGGTGTATTATATAATAGAATGTCCCTTCCTTTACACCAGGTGTATTATATAATAGAATGTCCCTTCCTTTACACCAGGTGTATTATAGAATAGAATGTTCCTTCCTTTACACCAAGTGTATTATATAATAGAATGTCCCTTTACACCATGTGTGTTATATAATAGAATGTTCCTTCCTTTACACCAGGTGTATTATATAATAGAATGTCCCTTTACACCAGGTGTATTATATAATAGAATGTCCCTTCCTTTACACCAGGTGTATTATATAATAGAATGTCCCTTCCTTTACACCAGGTGTATTATAGAATAGAATGTTCCTTCCTTTACACCAGGTGTGTTATATAGTAGAATGTCCCTTCCTTTACACCAGGTGTATTATATAGTAGAATGTCCCTTCCTTTACACCAGGTGTATTATAGAATAGAATGTTCCTTCCTTTACACCAGGTGTGTTATATAGTAGAATGTCCCTTCCTTTACACCAGGTGTATTATATAGTAGAATGTCCCTTCCTTTACACCAGGTGTATTATAGAATAGAATGTTCCTTCCTTTACACCAGGTGTGTTATATAGTAGAATGTCCCTTCCTTTACACCAGGTGTATTATATAGTAGAATGTCCCTTCCTTTACACCAGGTGTATTATATAATAGAATGTCCCTTCCTTTACACCAGGTGTATTATAGAATAGAATGTTCCTTCCTTTACACCAGGTGTATTATATAATAGAATGTCCCCTCCTTTACACCAGGTGTATTATAGAATAGAATGTCCCTTCCTTTACACCAGGTGTATTATATAATAGAATGTCTCGTCCTTTACACCAGGTGTATTATATAATAGAATGTCCCTTTACACCAGGTGTATTATATAATAGAATGTCCCTTCCTTTACACCAGGTGTGTTATATAATAGAATGTCCCTTTACACCAGGTGTATTATATAATAGAATGTCCCTTTACACCATGTGTATTATATAATAGAATGTCTCTTCCTTTACACCAGGTGTGTTATATAATAGAATGTCCCTTTACACCAGGTGTATTATATAATAGAATGTCCCTTTACACCAGGTGTATTATATAATAGAATGTTCCTTCCTTTACACCAGGTGTATTATATAATAGAATGTCCCTTCCTTTACACCAGGTGTATTATATAATAGAATGTCCCTTCCTTTACACCAGGTGTATTATATAATAGAATGTATCTTCCTTTACACCAGGTGTGTTATATAATAGAATGTCCCTTCCTTTACACCAGGTGTATTATATAATAGAATGTCCCTTCCTTTACACCAGGTGTATTATATAATAGAATGTCCCTTCCTTTACACCAGGTGTATTATATAATAGAATGTCCCTTCCTTTACACCAGGTGTATTACATAATAGAATGTCCCTTCCTTTACACCAGGTGTATTATATAATAGAATGTATCTTCCTTTACACCAGGTGTGTTATAGAATAGAATGTCTCTTTACACCAGGTGTGTTATAGAATAGAATGTCTCTTTACACCAGGTGTAATATAGAATAGAATGTCTCTTCCTTTACACCAGGTGTATTATATAATAGAATGTCTCTTCCTTTACACCAGGTGTGTTATAGAATAGAATGTCTCTTTACACCAGGTGTATTATAGAATAGAATGTCCCTTCCTTTACATCAGGTGTGTTATATAATAGAATGTCCCTTCTTTTACACCAGGTGTATTATATAGTAGAATGTCCCTTCCTTTACACCAGGTGTATTATATAATAGAATGTCCCTTCCTTTACACCAGGTGTATTATATAATAGAATGTCCCTTCCTTTACACCAGGTGTATTATATAATAGAATGTCTCTTTACACCAGGTGTATTAAATTAGAATGTCCCTTCCTTTACACCAGGTGTATTACATAATAGAATGTCCCTTCCTTTACACCAGGTGTATTATATAATAGAATGTCCCTTTATTTACACCAGATGTATTATATAATAGCATGTCCCTTCCTTTACACCAGGTGTATTATATAATAGAATGTCCCTTCCTTTACACCAGGTGTATTATATAATAGATTGTCCCTTTACATCAGGTGTATTATATAATAGAATGTCCCTTTACATCAGGTGTATTATATAATAGAATGTCCCTTCCTTTACACCAGGTGTATTATATAATAGATTGTCCCTTTACATCAGGTGTATTATATAATAGAATGTCAGTTTACATCAGGTGTATTATATAATAGAATGTCCCTTTACAACAGATGTATTATATAATAGAATGTCCCTTCCTTTACACCAGGTGTGTTATATAATAGAATGTCCCTTCCTTTACACCAGGTGTGTTATATAATAGAATGTCCCTTTACATCAGGTGTATTATATAATAGAATGTCGCTTTACAACAGGTGTATTATATAATAGAATGTCCCTTCCTTTACACCAGGTGTATTATATAATAGAATGTATCTTCCTTTACACTCAGGTGTGTTATATAATAGAATGTCCTTCCTTTACACCAGGTGTATTATATAATAGAATGTCCCTTCCTTTACACCAGGTGTATTATATAATAGAATGTCCCTTCCTTTACACCAGGTGTATTATATAATAGAATGTCCCTTCCTTTACACCAGGTGTATTATATAATAGAATGTCCCTTCCTTTACACCAGGTGTATTACATAATAGAATGTCCCTTCCTTTACACCAGGTGTATTATATAATAGAATGTATCTTCCTTTACACCAGGTGTGTTATAGAATAGAATGTCTCTTTACACCAGGTGTGTTATAGAATAGAATGTCTCTTTACACCAGGTGTAATATAGAATAGAATGTCTCTTCCTTTACACCAGGTGTATTATATAATAGAATGTCTCTTCCTTTACACCAGGTGTGTTATAGAATAGAATGTCTCTTTACACCAGGTGTATTATAGAATAGAATGTCCCTTCCTTTACATCAGGTGTGTTATATAATAGAATGTCCCTTCTTTTACACCAGGTGTATTATATAGTAGAATGTCCCTTCCTTTACACCAGGTGTATTATATAATAGAATGTCCCTTCCTTTACACCAGGTGTATTATATAATAGAATGTCCCTTCCTTTACACCAGGTGTATTATATAATAGAATGTCTCTTTACACCAGGTGTATTAAATTAGAATGTCCCTTCCTTTACACCAGGTGTATTACATAATAGAATGTCCCTTCCTTTACACCAGGTGTATTATATAATAGAATGTCCCTTTATTTACACCAGATGTATTATATAAGAGCATGTCCCTTCCTTTACACCAGGTGTATTATATAATAGAATGTCCCTTCCTTTACACCAGGTGTATTATATAATAGAATGTCCCTTTATTTACACCAGATGTATTATATAATAGAATGTCCCTTCCTTTACACCAGGTGTATTATATAATAGAATGTCCCTTCCTTTACACCAGGTGTATTATATAATAGAATGTCTCTTTACACCAGGTGTATTAAATTAGAATGTCCCTTCCTTTACACCAGGTGTATTATATAATAGAATGTCTCTTCCTTTACACCAGGTGTATTATATAATAGAATGTCCCTTCCTTTACACCAGGTGTATTATATAATAGAATGTCCCTTCCTTTACACCAGGTGTATTATATAATAGATTGTCCCTTTACATCAGGTGTATTATATAATAGAATGTCCCTTTACATCAGGTGTATTATATAATAGAATGTCCCTTCCTTTACACCAGGTGTATTATATAATAGATTGTCCCTTTACATCAGGTGTATTATATAATAGAATGTCCCTTTACATCAGGTGTATTATATAATAGAATGTCCCTTTACAACAGATGTATTATATAATAGAATGTCCCTTCCTTTACACCAGGTGTGTTATATAATAGAATGTCCCTTCCTTTACTCCAGGTGTATTATATAATAGAATGTCCCTTCCTTTACACCAGGTGTATTATATAATAGAATGTCTCTTCCTTTACACCAGGTGTATTATATAATAGAATGTCCCTTCCTTTACATCAGGTGTATTATATAATAGAATGTCCCTTCCTTTACACCAGGTGTATTATATAATAGAATGTCTCTTCCTTTACATCAGGTGTATTATATAATAGAATGTCCCTTTACATCAGGTGTATTATATAATAGAATGTCCCTTTACAACAGGTGTATTATATAATAGAATGTCCCTTCCTTTACATCAGGTGTATTATATAATAGAATGTCCCTTCCTTTACACCAGGTGTGTTATATAATAGAATGTCCCTTTACATCAGGTGTATTATATAATAGAATGTCGCTTTACAACAGGTGTATTATATAATAGAATGTCCCTTCCTTTACACCAGGTGTATTATATAATAGAATGTCCCTTCCTTTACACCAGGTGTGTTATATAATAGAATGTCCCTTCCTTTACACCAGGTGTATTATATAATAGAATGTCTCTTCCTTTACACCAGGTGTATTATATAATAGAATGTCCCTTCCTTTACACCAGGTGTATTATATAATAGAATGTCTCTTCCTTTACACCAGGTGTATTATATAATAGAATGTCCCTTCCTTTACACCAGGTGTGTTATATAATAGAATGTCCCTTCCTTTACACCAGGTGTATTATATAATAGAATGTCTCTTCCGTTACACCATGTGTATTATATAATAGAATGTCCCTTCCTTTACACCAGGTGTGTTATATAATAGAATGTCCCTTCCTTTACACCAGGTGTGTTATATAATAGAATGTCCCTTCCTTTACACCAGGTGTGTTATATAATAGAATGTCCCTTTATATCAGGTGTATTATATAATAGAATGTCCCTTTACATCAGGTGTATTATATAATAGAATGTCCCTTTACAACAGGTGTATTATATAATAGAATGTCCCTTCCTTTACACCAGGTGTATTATATAATAGAATGTCCCTTCATTTAAACCAGATGTATTATATAATAGAATGTCCCTTCATTTACACCAGGTGTATTATATAATAGAATGTCCCTTCCTTTACACCATGTGTATTATATAATAGAATGTCGCTTCCTTTACACCAGGTGTGTTATATAATAGAATGTCTCTTCCTTTACACCAGGTGTATTATATTAGAATGTCCCTTCCTTTACACCAGGTGTATTATATAATAGAATGTCCCTTCTTTTACACCAGGTGTATTATATAATGGAATGTCTCTTCCTTTACACCAGGTGTATTATATAATAGAATGTCCCTTCCTTTACACCAGGTGTATTATATAATAGAATGTCCCTTCTTTTACACCAGGTGTATTATATAATGGAATGTCTCTTCCTTTACACCAGGTGTATTATATAATAGAATGTCCCTTCCTTTACACCAGGTGTATTATATAATAGAATGTCCCTTCCTTTACACCAGGTGGATTATATAATAGAATGTCCCTTCCTTTACACCAGGTGTGTTATATAATAGAATGTCCCTTCCTTTATACCAGGTGTATTATATAATAGAATGTCCCTTCCTTTACACTAGGTGTATTATATAATAGAATGTCCCTTTACACCAGGTGTATTATATAATAGATTGTCCCTTTACATCAGGTGTATTATATAATAGAATGTCCCTTTACATCAGGTGTATTATATAATAGAATGTCCCTTTACACCAGGTGTATTATATAATAGATTGTCCCTTTACATCAGGTGTATTATATAATAGAATGTCCCTTTACACCAGGTGTATTATATAATGGAATGTCTCTTCCTTTACACCAGGTGTATTATATAATAGAATGTCCCTTCCTTTATACCAGGTGTATTATATAATAGAATGTCCCTTCCTTTACACTAGGTGTATTATATAATAGAATGTCCCTTTACACCAGGTGTATTATATAATAGATTGTCCCTTTACATCAGGTGTATTATATAATAGAATGTCCCTTTACATCAGGTGTATTATATAATAGAATGTCCCTTTACAACAGGTGTATTATATAATAGAATGTCCCTTCCTTTACACCAGGTGTATTATATAATAGAATGTCCCTTCCTTTACACCAGGTGTATTATATAATAGAATGTCCCTTCATTTATACCAGGTGTATTATATAATAGACTGTCCCTTCCTTTACACCAGGTGTATTATATAATAGATTGTCCCTTTACATCAGGTGTATTATATAATAGAATGTCCCTTTACATCAGGTGTATTATATAATAGAATGTCCCTTTACAACAGATGTATTATATAATAGAATGTCCCTTCCTTTACACCAGGTGTGTTATATAATAGAATGTCCCTTCCTTTACTCCAGGTGTGTTATATAATAGAATGTCCCTTCCTTTACACCAGGTGTATTATATAATAGAATGTCCCTTCCTTTACACCAGGTGTATTATATTAGAATGTCCATTCCTTTACACCAGGTGTATTATATAATAGAATGTCCCTTCCTTTACACCAGGTGTATTATATAATAGAATGTCCCTTCCTTTACACCAGGTGTATTATATAATAGAATGTCCCTTCCTTTACACCAGGTGTATTAGATAATAGAATGTCCCTTCCTTTACACCAGGTGTATTATATAATAGAATGTCTCTTCCTTTACACCAGGTGTATTATATAATAGAATGTCCCTTCCTTTACACCAGGTGTATTATATTAGAATGTCCCTTCCTTTACACCAGGTGTATTATATTAGAATGTCCGTCCCTTTACACCAGGTGTATTATAGAATAGAATGTCCCTTCCTTTACACCAGGTGTATTATAGAATAGAATGTCCCTTCCTTTACACCAGGTGTGTTATATAATATAATGTCCCTTCCTTTACACCAGGTGTTATATATAATAGAATGTCCCCTCCTTTACACCAGGTGTATTGTATAATAGAATGTCCCTTCCTTTACACCAGGTGTATTATATAATGGAATGTCTCTTCCTTTACACCAGGTGTATTATATAATAGAATGTCCATTCCTTTACACCAGGTGTATTATATAATATAATGTCCCTTCCTTTACACCAGGTGTATTATATAATAGAATGTCCCTTCCTTTACACCAGGTGTATTATATAATAGAATGTCCCTTCCTTTACACCAGGTGTATTATATAATAGAATGTCCCTTTACACCAGGTGTATTATATAATAGAATGTCCCTTCCTTTACACCAGGTGTATTATATAATAGATTGTCCCTTTACATCAGGTGTATTATATAATAGAATGTCTCCTTTACATCAGGTGTATTATATAATAGAATGTCCCTTTACAACAGGTGTATTATATAATAGAATGTCCCTTCCTTTACACCATGTGTATTATATAATAGAATGTCCCTTCCTTTACACCAGGTGTATTATATTAGAATGTCCCTTCCTTTACACCAGGTGTATTATATAACAGAATGTCCCTTCCTTTACACCAGTTGTATTATATAATAGAATGTCCCTTCCTTTACACCAGGTGTATTATATAATAGAATGTCCCTTTACACCAGGTGTATTATATAATAGAATGTCCCTTCCTTTACACCAGGTGTATTATATAATAGATTGTCCCTTTACATCAGGTGTATTATATAATAGAATGTCCCTTTACATCAGGTGTATTATATAATAGAATGTCCCTTTACAACAGGTGTATTATATAATAGAATGTCCCTTCCTTTACACCATGTGTATTATATAATAGAATGTCCCTTCCTTTACACCAGGTGTATTATATAATAGAATGTCCTTCCTTTACACCAGGTGTATTATATAACAGAATGTCCCTTCCTTTACACCAGGTGTATTATATAATAGAATGTCCCTTCCTTTACACCAGGTGTATTATATAATAGAATGTCCCTTCCTTTACACCAGGTGTATTATATTAGAATGTCCCTTCCTTTACACCAGGTGTATTATATAACAGAATGTCCCTTCCTTTACACCAGGTGTGTTATATAATAGAATGTCCCTTCCTTTACACCAGGTGTATTATATAATAGAATGTCCCTTCCTTTACACCAGGTGTATTATATAACAGAATGTCCCTTCCTTTACACCAGGTGTATTATATAACAGAATGTCCCTTCCTTTACACCAGTTGTATTATATAATAGAATGTCCCTTCCTTTACACCAGGTGTATTATATTAGAATGTCCCTTCCTTTACACCAGGTGTATTATATTAGAATGTCCCTTCCTTTACACCAGGTGTATTATATAACAGAATGTCCCTTCCTTTACACCAGGTGTATTATATAACAGAATGTCCCTTCCTTTACACCAGTTGTATTATATAATAGAATGTCCCTTCCTTTACACCAGGTGTATTATATTAGAATGTCCCTTCCTTTACACCAGGTGTATTATATAACAGAATGTCCCTTCCTTTACACCAGTTGTATTATATAATAGAATGTCCCTTCCTTTACACCAGGTGTATTATATTAGAATGTCCCTTCCTTTACACCAGGTGTATTATATTAGAATGTCCCTTCCTTTACACTCAGGTGTATTATATAACAGAATGTCCCTTCCTTTACACCAGTTGTATTATATAATAGAATGTCCCTTCCTTTACACCAGGTGTATTATATTAGAATGTCCCTTCCTTTACACCAGGTGTATTATATTAGAATGTCCCTTCCTTTACACCAGGTGTATTATATAATAGAATGTCCCTTTACATCAGGTGTATTATATAATAGAATGTCCCTTCCTTTACACCATGTGTATTATATAATAGAATGTCCCTTCCTTTACACCAGGTGTGTTATATAATAGAATGTCCCTTCCTTTACACCAGGTGTATTATATAATAGAATGTCCTTCCTTTACACCAGGTGTGTTATATAATAGAATGTCCCTTCCTTTACACCAGGTGTGTTATATAATAGAATGTCCCTTCCTTTACACCAGGTGTGTTATATAATAGAATGTCCCTTCCTTTACATCAGGTGTATTATATAATAGAATGTCCCTTCCTTTACACCAGGTGTATTATATATTAGAATGTCCCTTCCTTTACACCATGTGTATTATATAATAGAATGTCCCTTCCTTTACACCAGGTGTGTTATATAATAGAATGTCCCTTCCTTTACACCAGGTGTATTATATAATAGAATGTCCCTTCCTTTACACCAGGTGTGTTATATAATAGAATGTCCCTTCCTTTACACCAGGTGTATTATATAATAGAATGTCCCTTCCTTTACACCAGGTGTATTATATTAGAATGTCCCTTCCTTTACACCAGGTGTATTATATAATAGAATGTCCCTTTACATCAGGTGTATTATATAATAGAATGTCCCTTCCTTTACACCATGTGTATTATATAATAGAATGTCCCTTCCTTTACACCAGGTGTATTATATTAGAATGTCCCTTCCTTTACATAAGGTGTATTATATTATAGAATGTCCCTTTACATCAGGTGTGTTATATAATAGAATGCCCCTTCCTTTACACCAGGTGTATTATATAATAGAATGTCCCTTCCTTTACACCATGTGTATTATATAATAGAATGTCCCTTCCTTAACACCAGGTGTATTATATAATAGAATGTCCCTTCCTTTACACCAGGTGTATTATATAATGGAATGTCTCTTCCTTTACACCAGGTGTATTATATAATAGAATGTCCCTTCCTTTACACCAGGTGTATTATATAATAGAATGTCCCTTCCTTTACACCAGGTGTATTATATAATAGAATGTCCCTTCCTTTACACCAGGTGTATTATATAATAGAATGTCCCTTCCTTTACACCAGGTGTATTATATAATAGAATGTCCCTTTACACCAGGTGTATTATATAATAGAATGTCCCTTTACACCAGGTGTATTATATAATAGATTGTCCCTTTACATCAGGTGTATTATATTATAGAATGTCCCTTTACATCAGGTGTGTTATATAATAGAATGTCCCTTCCTTTACACCAGGTGTATTATATAATAGAATGTCCCTTCCTTTACACCAGGTGTGTTATATAATAGAATGTCCCTTCCTTTACACCAGGTGTATTATATAATCGAATGTCCCTTCATTTACACCAGGTGTATTATATAATAGAATGTCCCTTCCTTTACACCAGGTGTATTATATAATAGAATGTATCTTCCTTTACACCAGGTGTATTATAGAATAGAATGTCCCTTCCTTTACACCAGTTGTGTTATATAATAGAATGTCCCTTCCTTTACACCAGGTGTGTTATATAATAGAATGTCCCTTCCTTTACACCAGGTGTATTATATTAGAATGTCCCTCCCTTTACACCAGGTGTATTATAGAATAGAATGTCCCTTCCTTTACACCAGGTGTGTTATATAATATAATGTCCCTTCCTTTACACCAGGTGTTATATATAATAGAATGTCCCCTCCTTTACACCAGGTGTATTGTATAATAGAATGTCCCTTCCTTTACACCAGGTGTATTATATAATGGAATGTCTCTTCCTTTACACCAGGTGTATTATATAATAGAATGTCCATTCCTTTACACCAGGTGTATTATATAATATAATGTCCCTTCCTTTACACCAGGTGTATTATATAATAGAATGTCCCTTCCTTTACACCAGGTGTATTATATAATAGAATGTCCCTTCCTTTACACCAGGTGTATTATATAATAGAATGTCCCTTTACACCAGGTGTATTATATAATAGAATGTCCCTTCCTTTACACCAGGTGTATTATGTAATAGATTGTCCCTTTACATCAGGTGTATTATATAATAGAATGTCCCTTTACATCAGGTGTATTATATAATAGAATGTCCCTTTACAACAGGTGTATTATATAATAGAATGTCCCTTCCTTTACACCAGTTGTATTATATAATAGAATGTCCCTTCATTTACACCAGATGTATTATATAATAGAATGTCCCTTCCTTTACACCAGGTGTATTATATAATAGAATGTCCCTTCCTTTACACCATGTGTATTATATAATAGAATGTCCCTTCCTTTACACCAGGTGTGTTATATAATAGAATGTCTCTTACTTTACACCAGGTGTGTTATATAATAGAATGTCCCTTCCTTTACACCATGTGTATTATATAATAGAATGTCCCTTCCTTTACACCAGGTGTATTATATAATAGAATGTCCCTTTACATCAGGTGTATTATATAATAGAATGTCCCTTTACACCAGGTGTATTATATAATAGAATGTCCCTTCCTTTACACCAGGTGTATTATATAATAGAATGTCCCTTTACATCAGGTGTATTATATAATAGAATGTCCCTTTACAACAGGTGTATTATATAATAGAATGTCCCTTCCTTTACACCAGTTGTATTATATAATAGAATGTCCCTTCATTTACACCAGATGTATTATATAATAGAATGTCCCTTCCTTTACACCAGGTGTATTATATAATAGAATGTCCCTTCCTTTACACCATGTGTATTATATAATAGAATGTCCCTTCCTTTACACCAGGTGTGTTATATAATAGAATGTCTCTTACTTTACACCAGGTGTGTTATATAATAGAATGTCCCTTCCTTTACACCAGGTGTATTATATAATAGAATGTCCCTTCCTTTACACCAGGTGTATTATATTAGAATGTCCCTTCCTTTACACCAGGTGTATTATATAATAGAATGTCCCTTCCTTTACACCAGTTGTATTATATAATAGAATGTCCCTTTCTTTACACCAGGTGTATTATATAATAGAATGTCCCTTCCTTTACACCAGGTGTGTTATATAATAGAATGTCCCTTCCTTTACACCAGGTGTATTATATTAGAATGTCCCTTCCTTTAAATCAGGTGTATTATATTATAGAATGTCCCTTTACAACAGATGTATTATATAATAGAATGTCCCTTCCTTTACACCAGGTGTATTATATAATAGAATGTCCCTTCCTTTACACCAGGTGTATTATATAATAGAATGTCCCTTTACATCAGGTGTATTATATAATAGAATGTCCCTTCCTTTACATCAGGTGTATTATATAATAGAATGTCCCTTCCTTTACACCAGGTGTATTATATAATAGAATGTCCCTTCCTTTACACCAGGTGTATTATATAATAGAATGTCCCTTCATTTACACCAGGTGTATTATATAATAGAATGTCCCTTCCTTTACACCATGTGTATTATATAATAGAATGTCCCTTCCTTTACACCAGGTGTGTTATATAATAGAATGTCCCTTCCTTTACACCAGGTGTATTATATTAGAATGTCCCTTCCTTTACACCAGGTGTATTATATAATAGAATGTCCCTTTACATCAGGTGTATTATATAATAGAATGTCCCTTTACATCAGGTGTATTATATAATAGAATGTCCCTTCCTTTACACCAGGTGTATTATATAATAGAATGTCCCTTCCTTTACACCAGGTGTGTTATATAATAGAATGTCCCTTCCTTTACACCAGGTGTATTATATTAGAATGTCCCTTCCTTTACATAAGGTGTATTATATTATAGAATGTCCCTTTACATCAGTTGTGTTATATAATAGAATGCCCCTTCCTTAACACCAGGTGTATTATATAATAGAATGTCCCTTCCTTTACACCAGGTGTATTATATAATAGAATGTTCCTTCCTTTACACCAGGTGTATTATATAATAGAATGTCCCTTCCTTTACACCAGGTGTATTATATAATGGAATGTCTCTTCCTTTACACCAGGTGTATTATATAATAGAATGTCTCTTCCTTTACACCAGGTGTATTATATAATAGAATGTCCCTTCCTTTACACCAGGTGTATTATATAATAGAATGTTCCTTCCTTTACACCAGGTGTATTATATAATAGAATGTTCCTTCCTTTACAACAGGTGTGTTATATAATAGAATGTCCCTTCCTTTACACCAGGTGTATTATATAATAGAATGTCCCTTCCTTTACACCAGGTGTATTATATAATAGAATGTCCCTTCCTTTACACCAGGTGTATTATATAATGGAATGTCTCTTCCTTTACACCAGGTGTATTATATAATAGAATGTCCCTTCCTTTACACCAGGTGTGTTATATAATAGAATGTCCCTTCCTTTACACCAGGTGTATTATATAATAGAATGTCCCTTCCTTTACACCAGGTGTATTATATAATAGAATGTCCTTCCTTTACACCAGGTGTATTATATAATAGAATGTCCCTTTACACCAGGTGTATTATATAATAGAATGTCCCTTTACACCAGGTGTATTATATAATAGATTGTCCCTTTACATCAGGTGTATTATATTATAGAATGTCCCTTTACATCAGGTGTGTTATATAATAGAATGTCCCTTCCTTTACACCAGGTGTATTATATAATAGAATGTCCCTTCCTTTACACCATGTGTATTATATAATAGAATGTCCCTTCCTTTACACCAGGTGTATTATATAATAGAATGTCCCTTCCTTTACACCAGGTGTATTATATAATAGAATGTCCCTTTACACCAGGTGTATTATATAATAGAATGTCCCTTCCTTTACACCATGTGTATTATATAATAGAATGTCCCTTCCTTTACACCATGTGTATTATATAATAGAATGTCCCTTCCTTTACACCAGGTGTATTATATAATAGAATGTCCCTTCCTTTACACCAGGTGTATTATATAATAGAATGTCCTTTACACCAGGTGTATTATATAATAGATTGTCCCTTCCTTTACACCAGGTGTATTATATAATAGAATGTCCCTTCCTTTACACCAGGTGTATTATATAATAGAATGTCCCTTTACACCAGGTGTATTATATAATAGATTGTCCCTTTACATCAGGTGTATTATATTATAGAATGTCCCTTTACACCAGGTGTATTATATAATAGAATGTCCCTTCCTTTACACCAGGTGTATTATATAATAGAATGTCCCTTCCTTTACACCAGGTGTATTATATAATAGAATGTCCCTTTACACCAGGTGTATTATAGAATAGAATGTCCCTTCCTTTACACCAGGTGTATTATATAATAGAATGTTCCTTCCTTTACACCAGGTGTATTATATAATAGAATGTCCCTTCCTTTACACCAGGTGTATTATATAATAGAATGTCCCTTCCTTAACACCAGGTGTATTATATAATAGAATGTCCCTTCCTTTACACCAGGTGTATTATATAATAGAATGTCTCTTCCTTTAAACCAGTTGTATTATAGAATAGATTGTCCTTTCCTTCATACACGTCTCTCTCTCTATTGACACTTCATCATTCAACAAGACTTTTAATCATCACACACACACACTCACACACACACACACACACACACACACACACACACACACACACACACACACACACACACACACACACACACACACACACACACACACACACACACACACACACACACACACACACACACACACACACACACACACACACATACACATACACACACACACACACACACGCAGCTGTCCTCCAGGACCAGTAACAGTAGCCAAGGTGAACATGCAGAGCGTTAATTGAGGGGTGGTTTTCTAACGAGTGTTTTTGTTCCCTCTTAATTAACTAGACTAATCAACAACAGGGCTGGAAGGCAGAACATGGAGGCAGTGTTGTCTTCTCTCTGCTTGTCTCTGCCTGGATTTCTCCTCCTTTTCCTCCGGCCTCCTCCCTCTCACCTTCTCAACCACCCCACCTCGACTGTCTCTCTATCCCTCTCTCCCTTTCCCACCCCCCTTCATCCCTCTCTCTCCCCTGAGAGTGCCTCTCTAGGATAAAGAGGTACATTAAAAATGACACAAATTACAAGAATAAATGCACTGTTCTTAAACAGACAACTCTATTTAACCGTGAACCGGAGGACAAAACACCATAGAGATAGAAACAGAGAAGAGCGAGAGACAGAGAGATGCTAATGTCATTCCTATGTTCTGTCCCTGTTTGATTTTGTCATTGTGGTCATTTATCAGATTACACAGAGAGAGAGAAAGAGCGAGAAAGAGAGAGAGAAACAGAGAAAGAAAGAAAGATAGAGAGGAAGAGAGAGAGACATAGAGAGAGTAGGAGAGAGAGATAGAGACATGGAGAGAGAGACAGAAAGAAAGAGAGAGACAGAAAGAAAGAGAGACATAGAGAGAGTAGGAGAGAGAGAGAGAGAGAGAGAGAGAGAGAGAGAGAGAGAGAGAGAGAGAGAGAGAGAGAGAGAGAGAGAGAGAGAGAGAGAGAGAGAGAGAGATTCTAGTTATCTTAGAGATTCATGTTGATATTCTACTGTAGCCTTGGGAGATAAGAACGGTTCTGTCAGATTAAATAGTATTTCATCCCATAACACTCCGTCTGTGTATGTCTCTCTGTCTCCCTCCTCCCCTCCACTCTCCCTCCCTCCTCTAGTCCTCTTTCTCACCCTCCTCCTTTCTTCCTCCTCCCTTCCTCTCTCTGTCTCCCTCTCCCTGAGCTCCAGGTAACCTTCTACCAGAGATCAAAACAAACTGTCGCACACACCTAGAGACTTGGGCCGAGGACACACACACACACACACACACACACACACCTAGTGCACCTAGCCAATTAGCGTGTAGTGAATCTCCTTGGGGAGAGACACTAACACAGCAGACAGTGTACAGGGAGGAGTAGTCCCATTAACACACAGAGACCAGGTCAACATAAATAAAGATGAAAGAAACAAGATGTTACAACTCCCCTCTCCTTCCTCCCTCTCTCTCTCTCTCTCTCTCTCTCTCTAAGCTCAGGTAGTGACAGAAGAAAACCTGTTAGGGTTTAATCTCCTCTCCTCTCTTTTTCCTCCTCCCTCTCTCCTCTCTAATGGTAGAGGTCCTTTGTGTCAGGATCCCAGACAGATGCCTATAAAATCAGAATAGACATCATTGTCTGTGTCTATCATCTCTGTCTGTGTAGACAGTAACAGGTGGCAGGGAGGATATCTCAGATTATCCCACTCTAAAACCTTTTCGTGTTCAGACATCACCACCGTCACACACACACACACACACACACACACACACACACACACACACACACACACACACACACACACACACACACACACACACACACACACACACACACACACACACACACACACACACACACACACACACACACACACACACACACACACACCTTCTCCCCTCTTCTCCACTGTTCTCCCCTGTTCTCCACTGTTCTACACTGTTCTCCCCTCTTCTCCACTGTTCTCCACTGTTCTCCCCTGTTCTCCACTTTTCTCCCCTGTTCTCCACTGTTCTCCACTGTTCTCCCCTCTTCTCCCCTGTTCTCCACTGTTCTCCCCTGTTCTCCACTGTTCTCCCCTGTTCCCCACTGTTCTCCCCTGTTCTCAACTGTTCTTCCCTGTTCTCCACTGTTCTCCCCTCTTCTCCCCTGTTCTCCCCTGTTCTCCACTGTTCTCCCCTGTTCTCCCCTGTTCTCCCCTGTTCTCCACTTTTCTCCCCTGTTCTCCCCTGTTCTCCACTGTTCTCCACTGTTCTCCCCTCTTCTCCTCTGTTCTCCCCTGTTCTCCCCTGTTCTCCACTGTTCTCACCTCTTCTCCCCTGTTCTCCCCTGTTCTCCCCTGTTCTCCACTGTTCTCCCCTCTTCTCCCCTGTTCTCCACTATTCTCCCCTCTTCTACACTGTTCTCCCCTCTTCTCCCATGTTCTCCCCTCTTCTCCCCTGTTCTCCACTGTTCTCCCCTCTTCTCCACTGTTCTCCACTGCTCTCCCCTCTTCTCCCCTGTTCTCCACTGTTCTCCCCTGTTCTCCTCTGTTCTCCACTGTTCTCCCCTGTTCTACCCTCTTCTCCCCTGTTCTCCCCTTTTCTCCACTGTTCTCCCCTGTTCTCCCCTGTTTTCCCCTGTTCTACACTGTTCTCCCCTGTTCTCCACTGTTCTCCCCTGTTCTCCAATGTTCTCCCCTGTCCTCCTCTCTTCTCCACTGTTCTCCACTGTTCTCCCCTCTTCTCCCCTGTTCTCCACTTTTCTCCCCTCTTCTCCACTGTTCTCCCCTGTTCTCCCCTGTTTTCCACTGTTCCCCACTGTTCTCCACTTTTCTCCCCTGTTCTCCCCTCTTCTCCACTGTTCTCCCCTGTTCTCCCCTGTTCTACACTGTTCTCCCCTGTTCTCCACTGTTCTCCCCTGTTCTCCCCTGTTCTCCACTGTTCCCCACTGTTCTCCCCTCTTCTCCCCTGTTCTCCACTGTTCTCCCCTGTTCTCCACTGTTCTCCCCTCTTCTCCCCTGTTCTCCACTGTTCTCCCCTGTTCTCCCCTGTTCTCCCCTGTTCTCCACTGTTCTCCCCTGTTGACCCTGTTCTGCCCTGTTCTCCACTGTTCTCCCCTGTTCTCCACTGTTCTCCCCTGTTCTCCCCTGTCCTCCTCTCTTCTCCCCTGTTCTCCACTGTTCTCCCCTCTTCTCCCCTGTTCTCCACTATTCTCCCCTCTTCTCCACTGTTCTCCCCTCTTCTCCCCTGTCTCCACTGTTCTCCCCTCTTTTCCACTGTTCTCCCCTCTTCTCCCCTGTTCTCCCTTGTTCTCCCCTCTTCTCCCCTGTTCTCCACTGTTCTCCCCTGTTCTCCACTGTTCTCCCCTGTTCTCCACTGTTCTCCCCTGCTCTCCCCTGTTCTCCACTGTTCTCCCCTGTTCTCCGCAGTTCTCCCCTCTCCTCCCCTGTTCTCCACTATTCTCCCCTCTTTTCCCCTGTTCTCCCCTGTTCTCCACTGTTCCCTCTGTTCTCCCCTGTTCTCCCTTGTTCTCCACTGTTCTCCCCTCTTCTCCACTGTTCTCCACTGTTCTCCCCTCTTCTCCCCTGTTCTCCACTGTTCTCCCCCTTTCTCCCTTCTTCTCCCATGTTCTCCATTGTTGTCCCCTCTTCTCCCCTGTTCTCCACTGTTCTCCCCTGTTCTCCACTATTCTCCCCTCTTCTCCCCTGTTCTCCCTTGTTCTCCCCTCTTCTCCACTGTTCTCCCTTGTTCTCCCCTCTTCTCCACTGTTCTCCCCTTTTCTCCCCTCTTCTCCTCTGTTCTCCACTGTTCTCCCCTCTTCTCCACTGTTCTCCCCTCTTCTCCACTGTTCTCCCCTGTTCTCTGTTGTTCTCCCCTCTTCTCCACTGTTCTCCACTGTTCTCCCCTATTCTCTCCTTTTCTCCACTGTTCTCCCCTGTTCTCCCTTGTTCTCCCATGTTCTCCACTGTTGTCCCCTCTTCTCCCCTGTTCTCCACTCTTCTCCCCTGTCCTCCTCTCTTCTCCCCTGTTCTCCACTGTTCTCCCCTCTTCTCCCCTGTTCTCCACTATTCTCCCCTCTTCTCCACTGTTCTCCCCTCTTCTCCCCTGTCTCCACTGTTCTCCCCTCTTCTCCACTGTTCCCCCCTGTTCTCCCCTGTTCTCCCCTGTTCTCCCTCGTTCTCCCCTCTTCTCCCCTGTTCTCCACTGTTCTCCCCTGTTTTCCCTTGTTCTCCCCTGTTCTCCACTGTTCTCCCCTGTTCTCCCCTGTTCTCCACTGTTCTCCCCTGTTCTCCACTGTTCTCCCCTGTTCTCCCCTGTTCTCCACTGTTCTCCCCTGTTCTCCACTGTTCTCCCCTGTTCTCCCCTGTTCTCCACTGTTCTCCCCTGTTCTCCCCTGTTCTCCACTGTTCTCCCCTGTTCTCCACTATTCTCCCCTGTTCTCCCTTGTTCTCCACTGTTCCCTCTGTTCTCCCCTGTTCTCCCTTGTTCTCCACTGTTCTCCCCTCTTCTCCACTGTTCTCCACTGTTCTCCCCTCTTCTCCACTGTTCTCCCCTCTTCTCCACTGTTCTCCCCTGTTCTCCATTGTTCTCCCCTCTTCTCCACTGTTCTCCACTGTTCTCCACTGTTCTCCCCTATTCTCCCCTTTTCTCC
>CM059812.1:39861063-39871063 GCA_030435695.1 Brachymystax lenok tsinlingensis | reverse complement strand
TATGTGTGTGTGTGTGTGTGTATATACAGTCGGGCAAAAAAGTATTTAGTCAGCCACCAATTGTGCAATTTCTCCAACTTAAAAAGATGAGAGAGGCCTGTAATTTTCATCATAGGTACACTTCAACTATGACAGACGAAATGAGAAAAAGAAATCCAGAAAATCACATTGTAGGATTTTTATTTATTTATTTGCAAATTATGGTGGAAAATAAGTATTTGGTCAATAACAAAAGTTTATCTCAATACTTTGTTATATACCCTTTGTTGGCAATGACAGAGGTCAAACGTTTTCTGTAAGTCTTCACAAGGTTTTCACACACTGTTGCTGGTATTTTGGCCCATTCCTCCATGCAGATCTCCTCTAGAGCAGTGATGTTTTGGGGCTGTCGCTGGGCAACACGGACTTTCAACTCCCTCCAAAGATTTTCTATGGGGTTCAGATCTGGAGACTGGCTAGGCCACTCTAGGACCTTGAAATGCTTCTTCTGACGGCCACTCCTTAGATTGCCCGAGCGGTGTCTTTGGGATCATTGTCATGCTGTAAGACCCAGCCACGTTTCATCTTCAATGCCCTTGCTGATGGAAGGAGGTTTTCACTCAAAATCTCACGATACATGGCCCCATTCATTCTTTCCTTTACACGGATCAGTCGTCCTGGTCCCTTTGCAGAAAAACAGCCCCAAAGCATGATGTTTCCACCCCCATGCTTCACAGTAGGTATGGTGTTCTTTGGATGCAACTCAGCATTCTTTGTCCTCCAAACACGACGAGTTGAGTTTTTACCAAAAGTTATATTTTGGTTTCATCTGACCATATGACATTCTCCCAATCCTCATCTGGATCATCCAAATGCTCTCTAGCAAACTTCAGACGGGCCTGAACATGTACTGGCTTAAGCAGGGGCACTGCAGGATTTGAGTCCCTGGCGGCGTAGTGTGTTACTGATGGTAGGCTTTGTTACTTTGGTCCCAGCTCTCTGCAGGTCATTCACTAGGTCCCCCCGTGTGGTTCTGGGATTTTTGCTCACCGTTCTTGTGATCATTTTGACCCCACGGGGTGAGATCTTGCGTGGAGCCCCAGATCGAGGAAGATTATCAGTGGTCTTGTATGTCTTCCATTTCCTAATAATTGCTCCCACAGTTGATTTCTTCAAACCAAGCTGCTTACCTATTGCAGATTCAGTCTTCCCAACCTGGTGCAGGTCTACAATTCTGTTTCTGGTGTCCTTTGACAGCTCTTTGGTCTTGGCCATAGTGGAGTTTGGAGTGTGACTGTTTGAGGTTGTGGACAGGTGTCTTTTATACTGATAACAAGTTCAAACAGGTGCCATTAATACAGGTAACGAGTGGAGGACAGAGGAGCCTCTTAAAGAAGAAGTTACAGGTCTGTGAGAGCCAGAAATTTTGCTTGTTTGTATGTGACCAAATACTTATTTTCCACCATAATTTGCAAATAAATTCATTAAAAATCCTACAATGTGATTTTCTGGATTTCTTTTCCTCATTTTGTCTGTCATAGTTGAAGTGTACCTATGATGAAAATTACAGGCCTCTCTCATCTTTTTAAGTGAGAGAACTTGCACAATTGGTGGCTGACTAAATACTTTTTTGCCCCACTGTATATATGTGTGTATGTGTGTGTGTGTGTGTGTGTGTTTGTGTGTATATATATATATATGTGTGTGTGTGTGTGTGTGTGTTTGTGTGTATATATATATATGTGTGTGTGTGTGTTTGTGTGTGTGTGTGTATATATGTGTGTGTGTGTATGTGTGTGTGTGTGTGTGTATATATATGTGTGTGTGTGTATATGTGTGTGTGTGTGTGTGTATGTGTGTGTATATGTGTGTGTGTGTGTGTGTGTGTGTGTTTGTGTGTATATATATGTGTGTGTGTGTCCCTGCCCCCTTCCCCACCCTTCTACCCCTGTCCCGTCAGAGGTCGACCTCTCTTCAGAAGCTTCCTGTGTGGGAAAGTCAGAGGCCAATGTCCTCCTCTCCGGAGGGATTGTGTATCCGGTGCTCTCTCCACAGGGATAGATTTCTGCTTTGGGGGCTAATTGTTTTTAGATTATCTATATAAATTAATATGAAACGGGTGCTCCGGAAGAAGGGAGGAGAGGCTAGAGGGAGGAGAAGAGAGAGGAAGGGAGCGAGGGAGGAGAGGACAGGACAGGGGAGCTACACATTAACTTAGGGTCTGGCAGTCTGGCAGTACTGCTCTAGCAGGTCCAGGCTCTGCTGTAGACCATGTGCTGTGGGTGACAGCAGACACAGGTCATCTGCGAAGAGCAGGCATTTAACCTCTGAATTGTGGAGACTAACACCAGGGGCAGAGGATTCTTCTAGAATAGTGGCCAATTTGTTGATGTAAATATTGAAGAGTGCAGGGCTTAGATTGCAACCCTGGCGAAGGCCCCGCCCGCTGGGTAAAGAATTCTGTTATTTTCTTGCCAATTTTAATGGCGCACGTATTGCCAGTATACATTGATTTAATTATGTCATATGTTTTACCCCCTACACCACTTTCAATAACTTTGTAGAACAGTCCTGTATGCCAAATAGAATCAAATGCTTTTTGGAAGTTGATAAAGCAAGCATATATTTTGGTATTAATTTGGTGGACATGTTTATCTATCAGGGTGTGTAGGGTGTAAATATGATCGGTCGTGCGATGTTTTGGTATAAATCCAATTTGGCTTTTACTCAAGACATTGTGCTTATTAAGGAAGTTTAGAACTCTTACATTTATAATACTACAGAAAACCTTCCCCAGGTTACTGTTCACACAAATGCCTCTGTAATTGTTAGGGTCAAATTTGTCTCCGTTCTTAAAGATTGGGGTTATGAGTCCTTGATTCCAGATGTCAGGGAAATAACCTACACTCAGGATCAAATTAAACAGTTTTAATATAGCCAATAGAAATTTTGCACTAGTGAGTTTGAGCATTTCATTTAGGATGCCATCAGGTCCGCATGATTTTCTACATTTGAGGGCCTGAAGTTTCTTATAGAGCTCCTAGTCAGTAATTGGGGAGTCCAATGGATTTTGATTGTCCTTTATAGCTTTTTCTAATCCATTCAACTTCTCATGAATTTGGCGTTGTTCTGCATTTTGTCAGTTTGAACAGTGTTGTAGAGTGTTTTAAAATGGGTTGTCCATATGTCACCATTTTGTATCGCTAATTCCTCTTGTTTAGATTTTTTTCCAATTTTGCCAGAAGTTGTTTGTGTTTATGGACTCCTCAATTAGTGTCAGCTGCTTGCTGTTGTACTGTGCTTTTTTGGTTCTGAGTGTACATTTATAGAGTTTTAAAGTTTCACAGTAATGAAGGCGTAATTCACCATTATTTGGGTCTCTGTGCTTTTGGTTTGATAGTGTTCTAAGTTTTTTCCTTATAATTTTACAATCTGCATCAAACCAGTTGTCATCTGTGGTCTTTTTTGTTTTGTTTTTTATCAATTTCAATTTTGCTTCTTTTGCCGTTTGCCAGAATACATAGTTTTACTGCTAGATTGATGCCTTCTTACTGTGAGTGAATGTGGTATCCAGAAAGTTATCTAAGAGTGTTTGGATATTTTGGTTACAGGTTGCTTTCTGGTATTCTTCTGTGCTGTTTTGGGCCCATCTGTATGAATTTCTGATGTTGTACAGCTTACTGGGCTGTGAATGTGTGGTTGTTTCCATGCCTGTTCTTTTGAGGAACAACGTAATTTGGCTGTGATCAGACAGAGGTGTTAGTGGCTTGACAGTGAATGAGCTGAGAGAGAAAGGGTCAATGTCTGTAATCATATCTCTCTCTCTCTCTCTCTCTCTCTCTCTCTCTCTCTCTCTCTCTCTCTCTCTCTCTCTCTCTCTCTCTCTCTCTCCCTCTCCCTCTCTCCCTCTCTCTCTCTGTCTCTCTCTCTCACTCTCCCTCTCTCTTTCTCTCCCTTTCTCCCTCTCCCTCTCTCCTCCTCTCTCTCTCTCCCTCTCTCTCTCTCCCTTTCTCCCTCTCCCTCTCTCCCTCTCTCTCTCTCTCCCTCTTTCTCTCTCCCTCTTTCTCCCTCTCTCTCTCTCTCTCTCTCTCAAATTCAATGGTAGTAAATAATAATACAAAATTAAATACATAAATAATAACAATAAAATGGTAACAGTCAATAGTAGAAATGTAATACATTTAAAAATCTAAATATGGAAAATGAAACTATAACTAACTTATACCTAAATAACGGTCATCTTCACCATTACATCAGTACAACAACTACCATCATCATTACCACTACTACCACCCCCACCATCATTAAACGGCTATCATTACCATCACCCTACTACCATCATCCTTACCACTATTACCACCCCCACCATCATTAAACTGCTATCATTACCATCACCCTACTACCATCATCATTACCACTACTACCACCCCCACCATCATTAAACTGCTATCATTACCATCACCCTACTACCATCATCATTACCACTACTACCACCCCCACCATCATTAAACTGCTGTCATTACCATCACCCTACTACCCATGCCACTACTATTTGGAATGATAAACAACAATAATAATAGTAATAATAATAATAACAATTATAGTAATTATAAGTAAGTTACTGCTTACTATGCAGATGTTACTATTCAGTGTCCCTCAGGCTATGGCAGGCAAATACATATTTGGCGGCAAGAGGAGCCATTGCTCCTTCGCCCATGAGTATCTTTAGTTTTTCCTCTGGGTTTAATGAGTTAAAATTTGGAATAAATGTAGTCATTTCTGTGAATAATGAATCTCTTGGTGAGGAATATTTATCCCAGTAAAGGAGAAAGTGCATCTCTGTTTCTACCTCCCCTGTCGTGCAGTGACCACATACACGCTCCTCTTTGGGAAGCCATGTCTTTTTATGTCTGCCGGTCTCTATTGCCAATTGGTGGTCACTCAGCCTGTACTTGGTAAGGATCTGTCTCTGCTTCGTATCTCTGACAGAGTAGAGATAATCAGCCGATTCATATTCTCTTTTTAGGGTCAGATAGCAATTTAGTCGGCTTTGGGATTTTGTTTCGTTTTTCCAATGTTGTAAATAGTCCTTTGATTGGTTCATGATTTTGTTTATTGGAATTCTTTCATTTGAAGCAGTGCTGGTGTCAGCTTGGTTAGGTCCAACACCAGCTGACTGAGAGGGCTCGTTTCTGGGCTAGGCTCTTGGGTTTGAAGTGCTTTAAATTGCAGACTTGAATTTGGACTTGAATTTAGATGTCGGCAAAATCTTTAAGATCTGTTCTGTATTTTTGTTGCTACTGGAAAGCGGCCCAATTCTGCCCTACATGCATTAGTTGGTGTATTTCTCTGGACTTGTAGAATTTTCCGACAGAATTCTGCATGTAGGACTTCAATTGGATGTTTGTCCCACATTTTAAAGTCCAGTTTATTGAGTGGCCCCCAAACCTCACTTCCATAAAGAGCTATTGGTAAGATTACACTGTCAAATATTTTGGTCCAAATTCTAATTGGGATGTTGATATTGAATCATTTCATTTTTATTGCATACGATGCTCTGCAGGTTCTTTCTTTGAGTGCATTCACTGCCATATTAAAGTTGCCCGATGCAGATATGGTCAGACCAAGTAATGTGCAATTTTTGTGTGTTCAATTATGGTGTTGTTTAGGGTGAATTCATATTTGTGTTTCTGACATCTGGTTTTCTTTTGAAAAATCATGATTTTCGTTTTTTTGAAATTTACTGCCAGGGCCCAATTATGGCAATATTGCTCTAGAATTTTAAGGTTCTGTTGAAGACCTTCTTTGGTTGGTGATAGAAGTACCAAGTCATCAGCATATAGCAGGTATTTTACCTCTGTGTCAAATAGTGTGTGTCCTGGGGCTGGAGAATGGTCCAACATGTCTGCTAATTCATTGATATAAATGTTGAAAAGATGTGGACTCAAACAGCAGCCTTGTCTCACACCTCGATGTTGTGAAAATTATTCTGTTCTTTGGTTTTTGATTTTTATTGCACACTTGTTTTCTGTGTACATACATTTTATTAAGTCATACACCTTACCACCAAGCCCAGTTTGAAGAATTTTGTAGAATAGCCCTTATTAAAGTCAATAAAGCAAGCAAAGATTTTGCCCTCTTTTTTTTGGTGGACAAGTTTATTAATTAGTGTGTGTAAGGTGTATATATGGTCAGTAGTGTGTGTAAGGTGTATATATGGTCAGTAGTGTGTGTAAGGTGTATATATGGTCAGTAGTGTGTGTAAGGTGTATATATGGTCAGTAGTGTGTGTAAGGTGTATATATGGTCAGTAGTGTGTGTAAGGTGTATATATGGTCAGTAGTGTGTGTAAGGTGTATATATGGTCAGTAGTGTGTGTAAGGTGTATATATGGTCAGTAGTGTGTATGAGGTGTATATATGGTCAGTAGTGTGTGTAAGGTGTATATATGGTCAGTAGTGTGTGTGAGGTGTATATATGGTCAGTAGTGTGTGTAAGGTGTATATATGGTCAGTAGTGTGTGTAAGGTGTATATATGGTCAGTAGTGTGTGTAAGGTGTATATATGGTCAGTAGTGTGTGTAAGGTGTATATATGGTCAGTAGTGTGTGTAAGGTGTATATATGGTCAGTAGTGTGTGTAAGGTGTATATATGGTCAGTAGTGTGTATAAGGTGTATATATGGTCAGTAGTGTGTGTAAGGTGTATATATGGTCAGTAGTGTGTGTAAGGTGTATATATGGTCAGTAGTGTGTGTAAGGTGTATATATGGTCAGTAGTGTGTGTAAGGTGTATATATGGTCAGTAGTGTGTGTAAGGTGTATATATGGTCAGTAGTGTGTGTAAGGTGTATATATGGTCAGTAGTGTGTATAAGGTGTATATATGGTCAGTAGTGTGTATAAGGTGTATATGGTCAGTAGTGTGTGTAAGGTGTATATATGGTCAGTAGTGTGTGTAAGGTGTATATATGGTCAGTAGTGTGTATAAGGTGTATATATGGCCAGTAGTGTGTGTAAGGTGTATATATGGTCAGTAGTGTGTGTAAGGTGTATATATGGTCAGTAGTGTGTGTAAGGTGTATATATGGTCAGTAGTGTGTGTAAGGTGTATATATGGTCAGTAGTGTGTATAAGGTGTATATGGTCAGTAGTGTGTGTAAGGTGTATATATGGTCAGTAGTGTGTGTAAGGTGTATATATGGTCAGTAGTGTGTATAAGGTGTATATATGGTCAGTAGTGTGTGTAAGGTGTATATATGGTCAGTAGTGTGTATAAGGTGTATATATGGTCAGTAGTGTGTGTAAGGTGTATATATGGTCAGTAGTGTGTGTAAGGTGTATATATGGCCAGTAGTGTGTGTAAGGTGTATATATGGTCAGTAGTGTGTGTAAGGTGTATATATGGTCAGTAGTGTGTATAAGGTGTATATATGGTCAGTAGTGTGTATAAGGTGTATATATGGTCAGTAGTGTGTGTAAGGTGTATATATGGTCAGTAGTGCGATGGTTAGGGAGAAAGCCAATTTGACATTTACTTATTAAATTGTTTTTCTTGAAGAAAGATTTGAATTCTTGAATTCAAAATGCTGCAGAAAACCTTTCCCAAGTTGCTGTTTACAGTAATTCCCCTGTAATTTTTGGGGTCTCCACTCTTGTGGATAGGGGAGATGAGCCCCTGGTTCCAGACATCAGGGAAGCAGCCAGAAGTTAAAACCATGTTGAACAATTTAAGCACAGCATTTCATTTATGATGTTATCTAGACCACAAGCCTTCTCTGATTTTATAGATTTGAGCTTTTCATTTAGTTCTTGTTGGGTTATTGGGTTAATGGATTTTGGTTGTTTTTAATGACTGATTCAAGGATGTTACATTTTTCTTAAATTTCGAATTTGTTCTGTTGTAAGTCTTTTAGTGGGATGTTTTTGTATAGATTATCAAAATAAGTTTTCCAAATTCCTTCATGTTGTGTGGCTAATTCTTGTGGCTTTGACGTGCTTAAATTGTCCCAGAACTGATTTTGGTCAATTGCGTTTTCAATTTCATCAAGTGTCTTGTTGGTATAATAATTTATTTTGCGTTTCAGTGTTTGTTTCTACTGTTTCAGAGTTTCAAAGTATTCATAACGTAGATCTGGGTTGTTTTGCTGCTTATGTTTTTCATTTGACATTTGTCTCAGGTGTTTTCTAATTGTTTTACATTCGTTATCAAACCATTTTTCAGAAACATTTTGTTTTTTGTTTCTGATGTTGCATTTCTTTGGTTTTCTCAAATTTGCTTTCGATGCTGCTTTTTGAAATATGCAATTGATGTTTTGAGTAGCCGAATTGACATCTTTATTGTTTTGGTATTGTGAGTTATTAAAAAACTGTATAGAGTTCATCATTTCATTTCAGTTCAATGTTTCAATGAATCTCTCTGCACTGTTTTGAGCACATCTGTACGATTGGTTTAAGTTGTAAAGTTTATTGGGAAGTTTTTTTTTATGAATATTGGCGGTTAATTTCTTGAGAAACACGTTGATCTGACTATGATCTGACAACGGTGTCTGTGGTCTGACAGTGAATGCACTAATGGAGGAGGGGTCAATGTCAGTGATGGCATAATCGACTACACTTGTCCCAAGAGCTGAGCAGTAAGTAAACTGACCTAAACAGTCCACTCTGATTCTACCATTAAGCATGTACAGGCCTAAGGCTCGACAGAGATGCACTAACTCCTTCCCATTGTTGTTCAGTATTTGGTCAGGACTGTTTCTATTATTTATAATAGGGCTACTGTACAAGGAGGGGTGTCCAAATATGTGGTGGTTACCTCCCGCATCAGTGTAGTCAGGCTCAGAACCTGTTCTTGCATTGAAATCTCCACAAATCTCTCGCGCTCTCTCTCTCTCTCTCTCTCTCTCTCTCTCTCTCTCATTCTCTCTCTCACTCTCTCATTCTCTAACTGAATGAGCAGAATTACTAAACAAAAGTGAAATAAACAATAAAAAATGAACAGTAAACAATACACTCACAGAAGTTCCAAAAGAATAAAGACATTACAAATGTCATATTATGTATATATACAGTGTTGTAACGATGTGAAAATGGTGTAAACATAATTATGGGTTGTATTTACAATAGTGTTTGTTCTTCACTGGTTGCCCTTTTCTTGTGGCAACAGGTCACACATCTTGCTGCTGGGATGGCACACTGTGGTATTTCACCCAGTAGATATGGGAGTTTATCAAAATCGGGTTTGTTTTCGAATTCTTTGTGGATCTGTGTAATGAAGGAAATATGTGTCTGTAATATGGTCATACATTTGGCAGGAGGTTAGGAAGTGCAGCTCAGTTTCCACCTCATTTTGTGGGCAGTGTGCACATAGCCTGTCTTCTCTTGAGAGCCACGTCTGCCTACGGCGGCCTTTCTCAATAGCAAGGCCATGCTCACTGAGTCTGTACATAAGTCTGTACACAAAGCTTTGTCTGTCTCTCCCTCCTTCTCTCTCTGCTTCTTTTTCTCTGCTTCTCTCTCTCTCTCTTTCACATCCACTCGGTACCCTGTGTATATAGCCAAGTTATTACCCCGTACCCCTTCACATCCACTCAGTACCCTGTGTATACAGCCAAGTTATTACCCCGTACCCCTTCACATCCACTCAGTACCCTGTGTATATAGCCAAGTTATTACCCCGTACCCCTTCACATCCACTCAGTACCCTGTGTATACAGCCAAGTTATTACCCCGTACCCCTTCACATCCACTCAGTACCCTGTGTATACAGCCAAGTTATTACCCCGTACCCCTTCACATCCACTCAGTACCCTGTGTATACAGCCAAGTTATTACCCCGTACCTCTTCACATCCACTCAGTACCCTGTGTATACAGCCAAGTTATTACCCCGTACCCCTTCACATCCACTCAGTACCCTGTGTATACAGCCAAGTTATTACCCGTACCCCTTCACATCCACTCAGTACCCTGTGTATACAGCCAAGTTATTACCCGTACCTCTTCACATCCACTCAGTACCCTGT
>CM059812.1:39808563-39856063 GCA_030435695.1 Brachymystax lenok tsinlingensis | reverse complement strand
TTAATGCCTAACCTTAACCCTTCAGAGTTAATGACTAACCTTAACCCTTCAGAGTTAATGACTAACCTTAACCATTCAGAGTTAATGACTAACCTTAACCCTTCAGAGTTAATGACTAACCTTAACCTTGAACACTGTGAAATTTGACGTTTAAGAAAAATGGACAATGTGTAATTCTGATGTGAGATTGTGAGAGCTAGTTGCAGCCCGAAACACTTTCCTCTTGACTCCGGAGATTTGGTGTTTCCAGTTGGCTAAGATCATGACAGGTCTGAGAAATCAATCACCTACACTTCCTCTCCTCCCCTCCTCTCCTTCGCCCCCTCTCCTCCTCTCTTCCTCCCATCCTCTCCTACTCTCTTCCTCCCCTCCTCTCCTCTCCTCTTCTTCTGTATAGAACACAGGGAGTTACAGTCTGTATAAAACACAGGGAGTTACAGTCTGTATAGAACACAGGGAGTTACAGTCTGTATAGAACACAGGGAGTTACAGTCTGTATAGAACACAGGGAGTTACAGTCTGTATAAAACACAGGGAGTTAAACAGGTAGTTAAAGTCTGTATAAAACCTCATCAAACTACCCACAATGCCCTATAATGAGAAAGCTAAAACAGGGTTTTAGAAATGTTTGTTTTTAGAAATTGTCCATAGACCCCCGAGACAGTTTTGTGTCAAGGCACAGATCTGGGGAAGGGTACCAAAACATTTACGCAGCATTGAACGTCCCAAAGAACACAGTGGCCTCCATCATTCTTAAATGGAAGAAGTTTGGAACCACCAAGACTCTTCCTAGAGCTGGCCGCCCTGCAAAACTGACCAATCGGTGGGAGAAGGGCCTTGGTCAAACTGTCATTTCAGGACTCATCTCCCAACTGAACTCTTATCCATCCATCCCTCCATCCTTCATCTTGTTTCCTTCATCCTCTGTTGAACTATTGAAACGGAGGAGATGTGCGGATGGAGGGAGAGAGGGGATGAGAGGAGGGGAGGGAGAGAGAGAGGGGATGAGAGGAGGGGAGGGAGAGAGAGGATGAGAGGAGGGGAGGGAGATAGGGGATGAGAGGAGGGGAGGGAGATAGGGGATGAGAGGAGGGGAGGGAGAGAGAGGATGAGAGGAGGGCAGGGAGATAGGGGATGAGAGGAGGGGAGGGAGAGAGAGAGGGGATGAGAGGAGGGGAGGGAGAGAGAGAGGGGATGAGAGGAGGAGGGAGGAGAGAGAGAGAGGGATGAGAGGAGGGGAGGGAGAGAGAGAGGGGATGAGTGGAGGGAGGGAGAGAGAGAGGGATGAGAGGAGGGGAGGGAGAGAGGGGATGAGAGGAGGAGAGGAAGAGAGAGGGGATGAGAGGAGGGGAGGAAGAGAGAGAGGGGATGAGAGGAGGGGAGGGAGAGAGAGAGAGGGGATGAGAGGAGGGGAGGGAGAGAGAGAGGGAATGAGAGGAGGGGAGGGAGAGAGAGAGGGGATGAGAGGAGGGGCGGGAGAGAGAGAGAGGATGAGAGGAGGGAGAGAGGGGATGAGAGGAGGGGAGGGAGAGAAGGGATGAGAGTCGGGGAGGGAGAGAGAGAGGATGAGAGGAGGGGAGGGAGAGAGAGAGGATGAGAGGAGGGAGAGAGGGGATGAGAGGAGGGGAGGGAGAGAAGGGATGAGAGTCGGGGAGGGAGAGAAGGGATGAGAGTCGGGGAGGGAGAGAGAGAGGATGAGAGGAGGGGAGGGAGAGAGAGAGGATGAGAGGAGGGGAAGGGTGTTAAGTGTGCAATGTGTTTTTCTCGTTCTGAGACGTTTTGTCTCCTTCTGTCTCAGCGTGAGTTTCAAAATAGTTTAACACACCGACTCTTCACCCATTTGTCCAAACAACTACCTCCTCTCCTGAGTCTCCTCTACCATCCTCCCCCTCTCCTTTCCGATCCTCCCCTCTGCTCTTCCTTCCTCCCCCTCCTCTCTCTTCCTCTCCTCCTCCTCTTCCTCCCCCATCTCCTCTCCCCTCCTCCCCCTCTCCCTTCCTCCCCCATCTCCTCTCCTGTCCTCCCTCTTCTCTCCCCATTAGAATGACTTTCCACTTCCTCTAGCTATTCCAGCAGACATGGTTCACATTCTAATATCAATAATGAGAATATATATGAGAGAGAGGAAGAGAGAGAGAGAGAGGTGGAGAAAGAGACAGAGACAGAGACAAAGAGAGAGAGAGAGAGAGAGAGAGAGAGAGAGAGAGAGAGAGAGAGAGAGAGAGAGAGAGAGAGAGAGAGAGGTAGAGAGAGAGAGAGAGAGAGAGAGAGAGAGAGAGAGAGAGAGAGAGGTAGAGAGAGAGAGAGAGAGAGAGAGAGAGAGAGAGAGAGAGAGAGAGAGAGAGAGAGAGAGAGAGGTAGAGAGAGAGAGAGAGAGAGAGAGAGAGAGAGAGAGAGAGAGAGAGAGAGAGAGGTGGAGAGAGAGAGTACCTGTATCAAGCAGATTGTAGTCTCCCAGGTAATTTATCTCATATCAAATCATTACTAAAAGCTGTTCAGAGCTCTAGTCTACTGATCACACACACACACACACACACACACACACAAATGCAAAAACACACAGGCACCCACACACACCCACATGCACCCACACACACACACAGACTGGCCTCTCTCTCCTCAGGACTTGGTTGGCATTAAAGTTTAAAGAGGTTCAATTTTGGCCCAATAATATTATTAGACGGTAGTGTCATTACGTCTCCTTATTGAACAACTGTGGACTGAATAACTTTCTTCTGATGAGATGGAGAGGCCTCAGGCAGAGGGAAATGCTCTCTCTCTCTTTTTCTCCTTTCAGTATGGATTTTATATCCTCTCTTATTCTGTCTCTTCCTCTCCTCCTCTCTCCTTCTCTCTCCTCTTCTCTCCTCCTTTTCCTCCCTCTTCCTCTCCTCCTCTTCCTTCCTCTCTCCTTCTCTTCTCTCCTTCTTTCTTTTCTCTACTTCTTTCTCCTCTCTCCTTATTTCTCCTCTCTCCTTGTTTCTCCTCTCTCCTTCTCTCTCACTCCTCCAAGGTTTGTCCTTCTCATTATCACTCCATTCGTGGGCTCTCTGCCTGCCAACAACCCAGTCATCTCTCTCTTCTCACCCTCCATTTCTTTTCACCCCATCTCTCTCTCTCTCTCACTCTCTCTCTCTCTCTCACTCTCTCTCTCTCTCTCTCTCTCTCTCTCTCTCTCTCTCTCTCTCTCTCTCTCTCTCTCTCTCTCTCTCTCTCTCTTTGTTTTACTCTCCTCCTCTCTTATCCAGCGGTCTCAGTTTTAATGAGCTGAAGTGTTACAGTGTGTGTGTCTTTGGCAGTGAGCTGCTGTTCCACTAATTAAAGGAGCAATGAGGGTTTATTGAAGGCCAAACAACTCTGGCCTGATCATCAATTATTAACTAGAGACAGAGACCACAGCAGAGGTGACTCATTTTACTGGCTACTGAGGAATCAAATCAAATCAAATGTATTTATAAAGCCCTTCTTACATCAGCTGATGTCACAGTGTGCTGTACAGAAACCCAGCCTAAAACCCCAAACAGCAAGCAATGCAGGTGTAAAAGCACGGTGGCTAGGAAAAACTCCCTAGAAAGGCCAAAACCTAGGAAGAAAATGAACACAGCAGAGGTGACTCACTTTACTGGCTACTGGCTACTGAGGAATGAACACAGCAGAGGTGATGGATTTTACTGGCTACTGGCTACTGAGGAATGAACACAGCAGAGGTGACTCACTTTACTGGCTACTGGCTACTGAGGAATGAACACAGCAGAGGTGACTCACTTTACTGGCTACTGGCTACTGAGGAATTAACACAGCAGAGGTGATGGATTTTACTGGCTACTGGCTACTGAGTAATGAACACAGCAGAGGTGACTCACTTTACTGGCTACTGGCTACTGGCTACTGAGGAATGAACACAGCAGAGGTGATGGACTTTACTGGCTACTGGCTACTGAGGAATGAACACAGCAGAGGTGATGGATTTTACTGGCTACTGAGGAATGAACACAGCAGAGGTGATGGATTTTACTGGCTACTGGCTACTGAGGAATGAACACAGCAGAGGTGATGGATTTTACTGGCTACTGGCTACTGAGGAATGAACACAGCAGAGGTGATGGATTTTACTGGCTACTGGCTACTGAGGAATGAACACAGCAGAGGTGATGGACTTTACTGGCTACTAAGGAATGAACACAGCAGAGGTGATGGATTTTACTGGCTACTGGCTACTGAGGAATGAACACAGCAGAGGTGATGGACTTTACTGGCTACTAAGGAATGAACACAGCAGAGGTGATGGACTTTACTGGCTACTGGCTACTGAGGAATGAACACAGCAGAGGTGATGGATTTTACTGGCTACTGGCTACTGAGGAATGAACACAGCAGAGGTGACTCACTTTACTGGCTACTAAGGAATGAACACAGCAGAGGTGACTCACTTTACTGGCTACTGCCTACTGAGGAATGAACACAGCAGAGGTGATGGACTTTACTGGCTACTGAGGAATGAACACAGCAGAGGTGATGGACTTTACTGGCTACTAAGGAATGAACACAGCAGAGGTGATGGACTTTACTGGCTACTGGCTAGTGAGGAATGAACACAGCCGTATACTTATACTGAACACAGCAGTTTTGACATAGAGGGAAGAGAGACCAGACAGAGAACAGGAGAACTACATGACATCATAACACTAATTACCAACCTGTTAACGACGTTAACGACCCTCCTGGCCCCACCCCCTGACCTAAACACCTGGCCAGGTAACCCTACGGGGACGGGGAGGGAGGTTGTGTGTTGCCGTGGCAGCAGACAGCGTTGGCATGGTTTCACCTGGACAGCAGATCATTAGCTGTGTTGAGTCAGCAGCTTCAGAGGAAGCCTCTGTTCTCTAACTTCTCCTCCATGTTCCACCCTTCCCCCCTCTTCCTCGTCTCCACCCCCTTCTCCCCCATCACTCATCCCCTCTGTTCCCCTCTGTTCCCCTCTGTTCCCCTCTCCCATCCTCCCTCTTTCATTCATTCATTCACTCACACACACACACACACACACACACACACACACACACACACACACACACACACACACACACACACACACACACACACACACACACACACACACACACACACACACACACACACACACACACACACACAGCTCCCTTGTAACTAAACATTAACACTCGTCAAGCAGAACCCCTCTAGGTAGAAGCACTATTAGTCCCTGACAGATGCATGACACTTGATGTTAATAGGAGTAGACTGTCTCAATGATGTCAATTCAATCTCCTGTCACTGTGCATATAGAATCAAGACAATGAACAATGTCTTTATTTGTCACAATCACTGTTGATTAGAATCGAATCCGAAAGTGACAGTTAATTATATTCTAGAATATGTCAACATCATTTTTATAGGCATTAATCAAACTTCCTATTTGTAACTCAGAATTACTATACAAAAGTGAAATAAACAATGAAAATGAACAGTAAACATTACACTCACAGAAGTTCCAAAAGAATAAAGACATTACAAATGTCATATTATGTATATATACAGTGTTGTAACGATGTGAAAATGGTTAAAGTACAAACAGGAAAATAATTAAATGTAAATATGGGTTGTATTTACAATAGTGTTTGTTCTTCACTGGTTGCCCTTTTCTTGTGGCAACAGGTCACACATCTTGCTGCTGTGATGGCACACTGTGGTATTTCACCCAGTAGATATGGGAGTTTATCAAAATCGGGTTTGTTTTCGAATTCTTTGTGGATCTGTGTAATGAAGGAAATATGTGTCTGTAATATGGTCATACATTTGGCAGGAGGTTAGGAAGTGCAGCTCAGTTTCCACCTAATTTTGTGGGCAGTGTGCACATAGCCTGTCTTCTCTTGAGAGCCAGCTCTGCCTACGGCGGCCTTTCACAATAGCAAGGCTATGCTCTCTGAGTCTGTACATAGTCAAAGCTTTCCTTAAGTTTGGGTCAGTCACAGTGGTCAGATAATTCTGCCACTGTGTACTCTCTGTTTAAGGCCAAATAGCATTCTAGTTTGCTCTGTGTTTTTGGTCAATTCTTTCCAATGTGTCTAGTAATTATTTTTTTGTTTTCTCATGATTTGGTTGGGTCTAATTGTGTTGCTGTCCTGGGGCTCTGCGGGGGCTGTGTTTGTGTTTTTGAACAGAGCCCCAGGACCAGCTTGCTCAGGGGACTCTTCTCCAGGTTCATCTCTCTGTAGGCGATGACATTGTTATGGAAGGTTTGGGAATCGCTTCCTTTTAGGTAATTCTGCAGTCTCCGTTTGAGGTTTGTCCCATTTTGTGAATTATTGATCATGTATATGTTTGTTCTTTGTTAATTACCCATACATCTCCATTTTTGATAGAGCATTCTTTGTGTTGTTGTTTGTTTAGTGTTTTCCAAATAACCCAGAAGTTGTTAGAGTCTGGATGGATTCTTCAATTACATTGAGCTGATTTCTGACGTGCTGTTCCTTCTTTTTCCGTAGTGTATCTCTGTATTGTTTTAGTGCTTCATCATAGTGAAGGCGTAGTGTATTTCTGTATTGTTTTAGTGCTTCACCATAGTGAAGGCGTAATGTATTTCTGTATTGTTTTAGTGCTTCACCATAGTGAAGGCGTAGTGTATTTCTGTATTGTTTTAGTGCTTCACCATAGTGAAGGCGTAGTGTATTTCTGTATTGTTTTAGTGCTTCACCATAGTGAAGGCGTAATGTATTTCTGTATTGTTTTAGTGCTTCACCATAGTGAAGGCGTAGTGTATTTCTGTATTGTTTTAGTGCTTCACCATAGTGAAGGCGTAGTGTATTTCTGTATTGTTTTAGTGCTTCACCATAGTGAAGGCGTAGTGTATTTCTGTATTGTTTTAGTGCTTCACCATAGTGAAGGCAGACTCGGGTTTCCTTGGTCTCTATGTTTTTGGTTGGACAGGTTCTTTCTTAGGTTTTTGCATTCTTCATCAAACCATTTGTCATTGTTGTTCATTTTCTTAGGTTGTCTCTCTCTCTGTGAGTACTTCTGTCTCTCTGTCTCTCTCTGTGAGTACTACTACCTCTCTCTCTCTCTCTCCCTCTCTCTCTCTCACTCTCTCTCTCTCTCTCTCTCTCTCTCTCTCTCTCTCTCTCTCTGTGTGAGTACCTCTGTCTCTCTCTCTTGCTGTGTCTCTGTCTCTCTCTCTCACTCTCTCTCTCTTGCTGTGTGTGAGTACCTCTGTCTTTCTCTCACTCTCGCTCTCTCTCAGAGTACATCTGTGCCTCTCTCTCTCTCCCTCTTTCTGTCTTTCTCTCTCTCTCTCTCTCTGTGAGTACCGCCGTGTCTCTCCGTATATTTATCTCTTTCTATTCTCTCTCTCTCTTTATTCACACGAGCACACACACACACAAGTAAAAACCAACATGCAAAAACCGACATGTGGGTGCATTTAAAGTGTGTCCAGTTTTCCCTATTAACCAGGGGTCAGAGAACTAATGCCTTATCACTGATGCACCGTGGGTAACCTTATTACTGACAGTTTAGCGCTGGCACACAAACAAACACGAGTGCGCACAGTACACACACACACACAGTGTATACACAGGCTGCTCACCCACACACAAACACACACAGTGTGTGCACACACACACACACACACACACACACACACACACACACACACACACACACACACACACACACACACACACACACACACTGAGAGGGGTGGAGGTAAACCGATTGCCTCAGGGTATGTTTACCACCAATCACGCCTGGAACGCCAGCGATCGGTACGGCACACGCCACACACACGCCTCCTAAACACACGCACAATCTGTTACTACAGGGCAGGATGTTAGTCTATAACCAGTCTATAACCAGTTTGTCTCACTACAGAGCAGTCTATTAGTCTATAACCAGTCTGTCTCACTACAGAGCAGTCTATTAGTCTATAACCAGTCTGTCTTACTACAGGGCAGTCTATTAGTCTATAACCAGTCTGTCTTACTACAGGGAAGTCTATTAGTCTATAACCAGTCTATAACCAGTCTGTCGTACTACAGGGCAGTATATTAGTCTATAACCAGTCTGTTTTACTACAGGGCAGTCTATTAGTCTATAACCAGTCTGTCTTTCTACAGGGCAGTAAATTAGTCTCTAACCAGTCTGTCTTACTACAGGGCAGTCTATTAGTCAATAACCAGTCTGTCTTACTACAGGGCAGTCTATTAGTCAATAACCAGTCTGTCTTACTACAGGACAGTCTATTAGTCTATAACCAGTCTGTCTTACTACAGGACAGTCTATTAGTCTATTACCAGTCTGTCTTACTACAGGACAGTCTATTAGTCTATAACCAGTCTGTCTTACTACAGGACAGTCTATTTGTCTATAACCAGTCTGTCTCACTACAGGGCAGTCTATTAGTCTATAACCAGTCTGTCTTACTACAGGGCATTCTGTTGGTCTATAACCAGTCTATGTACAGTGTGTATAGGCCAGTCTGTTATAATGTCGTCTATCTATGTACAGTGTGTATAGGCCAGTCTGTTATAATGTAGTCTATCTATGTACAGTGTGTATAGGCCAGTCTGTTATAATGTAGTCTATCTATGTACAGTGTGTATAGGCCAGTCTGTTATAATGTAGTCTATCTATGCACAATGTGTATAGGCCAGTCTGTTATAATGTAGTCTATCTATGTACAGTGTGTATAGGCCAGTCTGTTATAATGTAGTCTATCTATGTACAGTGTGTATAGGCCAGTCTGTTATAATGTAGTCTATCTATGCACAATGTGTATAGGCCAGTCTGTTATAATGTAGTCTATCTATGTACAGTGTGTATAGGCCAGTCTGTTATAATGTAGTCTATCTATGTACAGTGTGTATAGGCCAGTCTGTTATAATGTAGTCTATCTATGTACAGTGTGTATAGGCCAGTCTGTTATAATGTAGTCTATCTATGTACAGTGTGTATAGGCCAGTCTGTTATAATGTAGTATATCTATGCACAGTGTGTATAGGCCAGTCTGTTATAATGTAGTCTATCTATGCACAGTGTGTATAGGCCAGTCTGTTATAATGTAGTCTATCTATGTACAGTGTGTATAGGCCAGTCTGTTATAATGTAGTCTATCTATGTACAGTGTGTATAGGCCAGTCTGTTATAATGTAGTCTATCTATGTACAGTGTGTATAGGCCAGTCTGTTATAATGTAGTCTATCTATGCACAGTGTGTATAGGCCAGTCTGTTATAATGTAGTCTATCTATGTACAGTGTGTATAGGCCAGTCTGTTATAATGTAGTCTATCTATGCACAGTGTGTATAGGCCAGTCTGTTATAATGTAGTCTATCTATGTACAGTGTGTATAGGCCAGTCTGTTATAATGTGGTCTATCTATGTACAGTGTGTATAGGCCAGTCTGTTATAATGTAGTCTATCTATGTACAGTGTGTATAGGCCAGTCTGTTATAATGTAGTCTATCTATGTACAGTGTGTATAGGCCAGTCTGTTATAATGTAGTCTATCTATGCACAGTGTGTATAGGCCAGTCTGTTATAATGTAGTATATCTATGCACAGTGTGTATAGGCCCGTCTGTTATAATGTAGTCTATCTATGTACAGTGTGTATAGGCCAGTCTGTTATAATGTAGTCTATCTATGTACAGTGTGTATAGGCCAGTCTGGTATAATGTAGTCTATCTATGCACAGTGTGTATAGGCCAGTCTGTTATAATGTAGTCTATGTACAGTGTGTATAGGCCAGTCTGTTATAATGTAGTCTATCTATGTACAGTGTGTATAGGCCAGTCTGTTATAATGTAGTCTATCTATGTACAGTGTGTATAGGCCAGTCTGTTATAATGTAGTCTATCTATGTATAGTGTGCATAGGCCAGTCTGTTATAATGTAGTCTATCTATGTACAGTGTGCATAGGCCAGTCTGTTATAATGTAGTCTATCTATGCACAATGTGTATAGGCCAGTCTGTTATAATGTAGTCTATCTATGTACAGTGTGTATAGGCCAGTCTGTTATAATGTAGTCTATCTATGCACAGTGTGTATAGGCCAGTCTGTTATAATGTAGTCTATCTATGTACAGTGTGTATAGGCCAGTCTGTTATAATGTAGTCTATCTATGTACAGTGTGTATAGGCCAGTCTGTTATAATGTAGTCTATCTATGTACAGTGTGTATAGGCCAGTCTGTTATAATGTAGTCTATCTATGCACAGTGTGTATAGGCCAGTCTGTTATAATGTAGTCTATCTATGCACAGTGTGTATAGGCCAGTCTGGTATAATGTAGTCTATCTATGTACAGTGTGTATAGGCCAGTCTGTTATAATGTAGTCTATCTATGCACAGTGTGTATATGTGTGACAGCGGGTTGCTTTTGTTAAAGGCTGATGAGTTGTTGATAGGGGGAGCAGCTTGTGTCTCTGGGGGAGAGGAGGGAGACAGGAGGGGAGGAGGAGGGAGACAGGAGGAGGCGGGTGATGATAATTACTGGGGGCTGGACTCAATCTGTCCATGTACGGCCCCTTTACACACCCCACACCCCTCCTCCTCCGTTCTCCCTTTCAGAGGGAGGGCCTTTGATTAGGACACTTACACTCTGCCCCCTCCTTTGTCCCTCTGTCTCACTCTCTCTTTCCTTCTCCTCTTGACTCTTTCTCTTTTCACGCTCTCTTTATTTCTGTTCCATCACGTATACACGGCCTGGTGGGGTGTGTGTGTGTGTGTGTGTTCAACCACTACACCCCAAGCACAGAGCTGACACCTGTTGGTCAGAAAGGGAAATGCAGAGGGGGAGAAAGCAAGAAGAAGAAGAAGAAGAGAAACTAGGAAGGTGTGAATAGAGGGTAAAAAAAAGAAAAGTGTGAGAAGAGAGTAAACAAAAAATGAAGAAAGCGGCGAGGAGAACAGAGGCCTGTGTCTGTGAGGTCAGAGAGAGTTCTGTCTCACTCTGTTATAACTGGAACTAGAGGTGATAATAACTTCTTTAGCTGGTCCTGAATGAGAGAGGCGATAGAGATAGAGAGAGAGAGAGAGAGAGAGAGAGAGAGAGAGAGAGAGAGAGAGAGAGAGAGAGAGAGAGAGAGAGAGAGAGAGAGAGAGAGAGAGAGAGAGAGAGAGAGAGAGAGAGAGAGAGAGAGAGAGAGAGAGAGAGAGAGAGAGAGAGAGAGAGAGGCAGCAATTAGAACAAGGGAGCGAAACGGTGGAGTGTGACTGCTTGCAAAATAGATATTGCTTCTATTTTTACGTTCCTGTAGAAATTAGTGGTTGGCAAACACACACAAACACACACACACGCACACACACCACAGACGCACAGACAGACTGACAGCGTGTGATTGGTCATTAGCATGTTATAATAGTATAATAATAGTAATGATATGTTGTGTTAATTTCTCTGTTATTTTAACTCCATCCCTCTCTTTCAAAAAATAACTTTGTTGCTCTTTCTCTCCCTGGAATTCTACCATTCATCAGAAGCCAAACAAGTTAGGTCCAGTTTTTCACCCTGTGTGTGTGTGTAGTTTTGGGTCCTGCGTTGTGTTTGTCCAGCTGTGCTTGCCTTACCTTACGCTCCACTAAGCTCTAATGTCCCACACAGTTCCAGCAGGAGTTTTCCATCCTCTAAAATAGCCTCCTCTACTTCTCTCTCTCTCTCCTTCTCTCCTTTTCTCTCTCTCTCTCTCTCTCTCTCTCTCTCTCTCTCTCTCTCTCTCTCTCTCTCTCTCTCTCTCTCTCTCTCTCTCTCTCTCTCTGTCTCTCCTCTCTCTCTCTCTCTCTCTCTCTCTCTCTCTCTCTCTCTCCCTCTCTCTCTCTCTCTCTCTCTCTCTCTCTCTCTCTCTCTCTCTCTCTCTCTCTCTCTCTCTCTCTCTCTCTCTCTCTCTCTCTCTCTCTCTCTCTCTCTCTCTCTCTCTCTCTCTCTCTCTCTCTCTCTCTCTCTCTCTCTCTCTCTCTCTCTCTCTCTCTCTCTCTCTCTCTCTCTCTCTCTCTCTCTCTCTCTCTCTCTCTCTCTCTCTCTCTCTCTCTCTCTCTCTCTCTCTCTCTCTCTCTCTCTCTCTCTCTCTCTCTCTCTCTCTCTCTCTCTCTCTCTCTCTCTCTCTCTCTCTCCTCTCTCTCTCTCTCTCTCTCTCTCTCTCTCTCTCTCTCTCTCTCTCTCTCTCTCTCTCTCTCTCTCTCTCTCTCTCTCTCTCTCTCTCTCTCTCTCTCTCTCTCTCTCTCTCTCTCTCTCTCTCTCTCTCTCTCTCTCTCTCTCTCTCTCTCTCTCTCTCTCTAACTATGTCTCTCCCTCCTCTCTCTCTCTCTCTCTCTCTCTCTCTCTCTCTCTCTCTCTCTCTCTAACTATGTCTCTCCCTCTTCTCTCTCTCTCTCTCTCTCTCTCTCTCTCTCTCTCTAACTCTGTCTCTCCCTCCTCTCTCTCTCCTTCCTCTAAGTCCAGAGACGTAATAAAAATGTCATCACTAAATAAAAGCAGGTCTTTTTGGAGGTAAGTTGACAGGCGTCTCTGTGTTTGTGTTTCTGACTAAATGGACACGTTGATCTGGAGGAGGTCAGAGCGGTGCGTGTGTATGTGGTGTGCGTGCATGGGGTGTGTGTGGTGTGTGTGTGGGGTGTGTGTGTGTGGTGTGTGTGGTGTGTGTGTGTGGTGTGTGTGGGGTGTGTGGTGTGTGTGTGTGGGGTGCGTGGGGTGTGTGTGGTGTGTGTGGTGTGTGTGTGGAGTGTGTGGTGTGTGTGTGGGGTGTGTGTGTGTGTGGTGGGTGTGTGTGGTGTGTGGTGTGTGTGTGGGGTGTGTGTGGGGTGTGTGTGGGGTGTGTGGTGTGTGTGTGGTGTGTGTGTGGTGTGTGTGTGGTGTGTGTGGTGTGTGTGGTGTGTGTGTGGGGTGTGGGGTGTGTGGTGTGTGCGTGTGTGTGTGGTGTGTGTGGGGTGTGTGTGTTTCACTGTTACTCTGACTACATTCCCATGTATATCCCTGTAGCCAGTAGTATTAAGGTACATTCCCATGTATATCCCTGTAGCTAGTAGTATTACGGTACTTTCCCATGTATATCCCTGTAGCTAGTAGTATTAAGGTACATTCCCATGTATATCCCTGTAGCTAGTAGTATTAAGGTACATTCCCATGTATATCCCTGTAACCAGTAGTATTAAGGTACTGTAACATGTATAGAGAGTGAGAGAAGGAGAGAGAGGAGGGGGTCTTTTCTTGAGGACGGTGTGTGGTGTGTGTGTGGGGTGTGTGTGTGTGTGGTGGGTGTGTGTGGTGTGTGGTGTGTGTGTGGGGTGTGTGTGGGGTGTGTGTGGGGTGTGTGGTGTGTGTGTGGTGTGTGTGTGGTGTGTGTGTGGGGTGTGTGTGGTGTGTGTGGTGTGTGTGGTGTGTGTGGTGTGTCCCATGTATATCCCTGTAGCTAGTAGTATTACGGTACTTTCCCATGTATATCCCTGTAGCTAGTAGTATTAAGGTACATTCCCATGTATATCCCTGTAGCTAGTAGTATTAAGGTACATTCCCATGTATATCCCTGTAACCAGTAGTATTAAGGTACTGTAACATGTATAGAGAGTGAGAGAAGGAGAGAGAGGAGGGGGTCTTTTCTTGAGGACGGTAGACATCACTTTATCCTTAATTAGCCATCATCAGTTCAGTTCCTCTGAGCGACCGGACTAATAATTAATGATCAAACTACCTCTCTCTCACACACACACACACACACACACTCACAGACACACACACACACTCACAGACACACACACACACTCACAGACACACACACACGCACACACACACACACACACACACTGCCTTTGCTGCAAGACACGCACTACACGCACACACACACACACGAAAAGGAAGGGAAAGTAATTCTGTTCATTCAGTGAGAGAGAGAGAGAGAGAGAGAGAGAGAGAGAGAGAGAGAGAGAGAGAGAGAGAGAGAGAGAGAGAGAGAGAGAGAGAGAGAGAGAGAGAGAGAGAGAGAGAGAGAGAGAGAGAGAGAGAGAGAGAGAGAGAGAGAGAGAGAGAGAGAGAGAGAGAGAGAGAGAGAGAGAGAGAGAGAGAGAGAGAGAGAGAGAGAGAGAGAGAGAGAGAGAGAGAGAGAGAGAGAGAGAGAGAGAGAGAGAGAGAGAGAGAGAGAGAGAGAGAGAGAGAGAGAGAGAGAGAGAGAGAGAGAGAGAGAGAGAGAGAGAGAGAGAGAGAGAGACAGAGAGAGAGAGAGAGAGAGAGAGAGAGAGAGAGAGAGAGAGAGAGAGAGAGAGAGAGAGAGAGAGAGAGAGAGAGAGAGAGAGAGAGAGAGAGAGAGAGAGAGAGAGAGAGAGAGAGAGACACACACAGAGAGAGGTGAAAGGAGGCTGTGGTCATTTAAGTCAATGAGAGGAGACTGGCCTGCTCTGCTCAGGAATTAAATGAATCATCTATAAATAACAGTGATAATGAGGTGGGAAGGCTTCCTCTGCTTGACCCTACTCTCTCTCTATGTCTCTCTCTCTCTATGTCTCTCTCTCTATGTCTCTCTCTCTCTATGTCTCTCTCTCGATGTCTCTCTCTCTAAGTCTCTCTCTCTATGTCTCTCTCTCTATGTCTCTCTCTCTATGTCTCTCTCTCTATGTCTCTCTCTCGATGTCTCTCTCTCTATGTCTCTCTCTCTCTATGTCTCTCTCTCTATGTCTCTCTCTCTCTATGTCTCTCTCTCTATGTCTCTCTCTCTATGTCTCTCTCTATGTCTCTCTCTCTATGTCTCTCTCTCTATGTCTCTCTCTCGATGTCTCTCTCTCTCTATGTCTCTCTCTCTATGTCTCTCTCTCGATGTCTCTCTCTCTAAGTCTCTCTCTCTATGTCTCTCTCTCTCGATGTCTCTCTCTCTAAGTCTCTCTCTCGATGTCTCTCTCTCTATGTCTCTCTCTCGCTACATTCTCCACAGCCATTTCTGATGTCACAATGATATCTACATTCTACATTCTACTGTTTGTGAGTGCGTACATGTGTGTGTGTTTGTGTGTGTGTACATATGGGTGTGTGTTTGTGTGTGTGTGTACATGTGTGTGCGTGCGTGTGTCTGTATGCATAGTTACTGTGTGTATATCAGAGCCAATTAGAGAGGAACCCACTGTATGCGGACATATGTGCTCCGGGGTACGGCTGATCCAGCGCACCGCAGGGAGGCCCTGTAGGGAGAGCTATCGCAGGCAGGCGACTGGGCCACACTGGAGCCAGCCTGGAGCCACCATGGAGGCATGTTGTGGTCACAGCACCCCAAGAGCCTGGCTCAGTTTCCCCTGCCCTGTTTGGAGTGGCAGTGAGCTGTTGAAACTACAGACACACAGACCACAAAGCAACCTGTCCTCTCTCCAAGTGTGTGTGTGTGTGTGTGTGTGTGTGTGTGTGTGTGTGTGTGTGTGTGTGTGTGTGTGTGTGTGTGTGTGTGTGTGTGTGTGTGTGTGTCGGGGGGGTTTAACAGAATGACCTTGTTATTCCCTCGCCACAATATAATACATAGAATGATAATACAACTACAATAGAAGTAGACAGTAGACAGTGGGCAGTAGGCTGTAGACTGTAGACTGTAGGCAGTAGGCAGTAGGCAGTAGAGATTAGACAGTAGACTGTAGGCAGTAGGCAGTAGACTGTAGGCAGTAGGCAGTAGACTGTAGGCAGTAGGCAGTAGACTGTAGGCAGTAGGCAGTAGACTGTAGACAGTAGACTGTAGACTGTAGGCAGTAGGCAGTAGACAGTAGGCAGTGGACAGTGGGCAGTGGGCAGTAGGCAGTAGGCAGTAGGCAGTAGACTGTAGACTGTAGACTGTAGGCAAAATATATTTGAGGTTTGAGATTCTTCAAAAGTCGCCACCTTTACCTTGATGACAGCTTCTAATTGACACTAAACTTTTGAACGGTAGTTTATATATTTACCAAAAATAGATATATATGGGGGATTGGAAATGACGCAGACAATTACATTGATGGAATCTACAATCTATCTGCAATATTAAAGCTGATCTACCCCCCCACCCCCTCCCAATATATATATATATGTCTATATATGTCTATATATGTCTATATATGTCTGTATAAGTCTATATATATATATGTCTATATATGTCTATATATGTCTATATATGTCTATATATATATGTATATGTCTATATATGTCTATATATATATATATGTCTATATATGTCTGTATATGTCTATATATGTCTATATATGTCTATATATATATGTCTATATATGTCTATATATATGTCAATATATGTCAATATATGTCTATATATGTCTATATATGTCTATATGTCTATATATGTCTATATATGTCTATATATATATATATATATGTCTATATATGTCTTACCATTTGATTTACAAGCAGAGCGCAACAGGAAGTATCAGCAGGAACTAAGCTCCTACAGCAAAAGTGACCTTAAGTGATTTTAATATTTTTTTTATGAGTAAACAGAAAAACTAATAACAACAACAACAACAACAACAATAACATAATAATAATAAACAAAAAATGAACAATTTAGAAACCGTTCCATCGTTCCACTATCTTTTCCCTCTTCTCCGTTTTCCATCCCTCTGTCTGTTCCCCCTCTCCCTCCCCTTCTCCCTCCCCCTCTCTCTCTAATTTAGTCTCTTCACAAGTCCAATTACAGCTCCAATTAGGGCTGCTTAAAGCAGGCAGACGCAGAGAGGGTCTGTGTGTGTCAGTTTCACAGTAAAGTGAGACAGGAGGTGTTAAGTGGCAGGTTTCAGTCTCTGATGATGATCTGATTATCTGAGTGATTCACAGGGGAGAGAAAGACAGAGGGAATATACTCCAGGGAGGAGGGGGGAGGAGAAGAGAGAGGAAAAGAGAGGGAATATACTCCAGGGAAGAGGGGAGAGGAGAAGAGAGAGGAAAAGAGAGGGAATATACTCCAGGGAGGAGGGGAGAGGAGAAGAGAGAGGAAAAGAGAGGGAATATACTCCAGGGAGGAGGGGAGAGGAGAAGAGAGAGGAAAAGAGAGGGAATATACTCCAGGGAGGAGGGGAGAGGAGAAGAGAGAAAATAAACAAATGGATGATTTGAAATGACATCTGTGGATATGATCAGCTGGCTAATCTGCATGATGACACATATGGAGGAATCATCTAATCTAATATTATTATAGAGGACAGGAAAGGAGAGGAGAGGAGGAGAGAAGAGAAGAGGAGAAAAGGAGAAGAAGAGAAAATGAGAAGAGGAGAACAGGAGAGGAGAAAAGGAGAAGAGGAGAGGATAGGAGAAAAGGAGAGGAGTAGAGGAGAAAATGAGAAGAGGAGAGGAGAGGAGGAGAAAAGGAGAAGAGGAGAGGAGGAGAGGAGAAAATTAGAAAAGGAGAGGAGGAGAGGAGAGGAGAAAATTAGAGGAGAAAAGGAAAGGAGAAGAGGAGGAGAGGAGAAAATTAGAAAAGGAGAGGAGGAGAGGAGGAGAGGAGAAAAGGAGAGGAGGAGAAGAGGAGAAAGGGAGAGGAGGAGAGGAGAGGAGAAAAGGAGAGGAGAAAAGGAGAGAAAGGAGAGGAGGAGAAGAGAAGAGGAGGAGAGGAGGAGAGGAGAGGAGGAGAGGAGGAGAGGAGGAGAGGAGAAAAGGTGAGGAGGAGAGGAGGAGAAAAGGAGAGGAAGAAAGGAGAGTAGGAGAGGAGAAGATGAAAGGAGGAGAGGAGGAGAGGAGGAGAGGAGGAGAGGAGAAAATCGCATCAAATGAAATGAAAAACTATACAAAAATGTACTTTCAGTACAAAACAAATGTATCTAGTCTACAGTATATTCTGCCATATATACAGGGGGTAAAGGGTACCAAATGTATCTAGTCTACAGTATATTCTGCCATATATACAGGGGGTAAAGGGTAACAAATGTATCTAGTCTACAGTATATTCTGCCATATATACAGGGGGTAAAGGGTACCAAATGTATCTAGTCTACAGTATATTCTGCCATATATACAGGGGGTAAAGGGTACCAAATGTATCTAGTCTACAGTATATTCTGCCATATATACAGGGGGTAAAGGGTACCAAATGTATCTAGTCTACAGTATATTCTGCCATATATACAGGGGAAAAGGGTACCAAATGTATCTAGTCTACAGTATATTCTGCCATATATACAGGGGAAAAGGGTACCAAATGTATCTAGTCTACAGTATATTCTGCCATATATACAGGGGGTAAAGAGTACCAAATGTATCTAGTCTACAGTATATTCTGCCATATATACAGGGGGAAAAGGGTACCAAATGTATCTAGTCTACAGTATATTCTGCCATATATACAGGGGAAAAGGGTACCAAATGTATCTAGTCTACAGTATATTCTGCCATATATACAGGGGGTAAAGGGTACCAAATGCATCTAGTCTACAGTATATTCTGCCATATTTACAGGGGGAAAAGGGTACCAAGTGTATCTAGTCTACAGTATATTCTGCCATATATACAGGGGGTAAAGGGTACCAAATGCATCTAGTCTACAGTATATTCTGCCATATATACAGGGGGTAAAGGGTACCAAATGTATCTAGTCTACAGTATATTCTGCCATATATACAGGGGGTAAAGGGTACCAAATGCATCTAGTCTACAGTATATTCTGCCATATATACAGGGGGTAAAGGGTACCAAATGTATCTAGTCTACAGTATATTCTGCCATATATACAGGGGGTAAAGGGTACCAAATGTATCTAGTCTACAGTATATTCTGCCATATATACAGGGGGTAAAGGGTACCAAATGTATCTAGTCTACAGTATATTCTGCCATATATACAGGGGGTAAAGGGTACCAAATGTATCTAGTCTACAGTATATTCTGCCATATATACAGGGGGTAAAGGGTACCAAATGCATCTAGTCTACAGTATATTCTGCCATATTTACAGGGGGTAAAGGGTACCAAATGTATCTAGTCTACAGTATATTCTGCCATATATACAGGGGGTAAAGGGTACCAAATGTATCTAGTCTACAGTATATTCTGCCATATATACAGGGGGAAAGGGTATTTCCTAAACACCCTTCCATAGTAAAATCCTGACCTAATCGCTGCCATGTGCAATTGTAAAGTCTGTTCTGCCTTCTAATGGGTCCCCAGGGGGACGAGGGGTTAATTGAGCCAGCTGTTCATGGTTCCTATCCACACTGGTGATGATACTGAAGATGAGCTGTCTCTCTGTCTATCTGCCGTTTTCACTCTCTCTATATATATCTGTCTATCTGCCGTTCTCCCTCTCTCCCTCTCTCCATCTCTCTCTTAATCTCTCTCTCTGGCGTTTTCCATCTCCCTCTTTATCTATCTATCTCTCTCTCTCTCTATCTGGCATTCACCCTCTGGGTCTCCCTATCTGGCGTTCTCGCACTATCTGGCATTCTCTCTCTCCCTCTCTCTCTGGCGTTCTCCCTCTCCCTCTCTCTCTCTATCTGGCATGTTCCCTCTCCCTCTCTCTCTCCTTCTCTTTATCTGGCGTTCTCCCTCTCTCTCTCTCTCTCTCCCTCTCTCTCTCTATCTGGCGTTCTCCCTCTCCCTCTCTCTCTCTTTCTCTCTCTGTACCCCCCTCTCTTTCTATCTGCATTCTCTCTCTCTCTCTCTCTCTCTCTCTCTCTCTCTCTCTCTCTCTCTCTCTCTCTCTCTCTCTCTCTCTCTCTCACCATGTCAAACATCAGATATGACAGAAGCAGACGGTGGTATTACATGTGGGCCAATGGGAACACTGTATGAACTACATGTGGGCCAATGGGAACACATTATGAACTACATGTGGGCCAATGGGAACACTGTATGAACTAAACTCAGCAAAAAAAGAAATGTCCTCTCACTGTCAACTGCGTTTATTTTCAGCAAACTTAACATGTGCAAATATTTGTATGGACATAACAAGATTCAACAACTGAGACATAAACTGAACAAGTTCCACAGACATGTGACTTACAGTGTCTCTGATCAAAGGGGGGGTCAAAATCAAAAGTAACAGTCAGTATCTGGTGTGGCCACCAGCTGCATTAAATACTGCCGTGCACCTCCTCCTCATGGACTGCACCAGATTTGCAAGTTCTTGCTGTGAGATGTTACCCCACTCTTCCACCAAGTCACCTGCAAGTTCCCGGACATTTCTGGGGGGAATGGCCCTAGCCCTCACCATCCGATCCAACAGGTCCCAGACATGCTCAATGGGATTGAGATCCGGGATCTTTGCTGGCCATGGCAGAACACTGACATTCCTGTCTTGCAGGAAATAACGCACAGAACGAACAGTATGGCTGGTGGCATTGTCATGCTGGAGGGTCATGTCAGGATGAGCCTGCAGGAAGGGTACTACATGAGGGAGGAGGATGTCTTCCTTGTAACGCACAGCGTTGAGATTGCCTGCAATGACAACAAGCTTAGTCCGATGATGCTGTGACACACCGCCCCAGACCATGACGGACCCTCATCCTCCAAATCGATCCCCCTCCAGAGTACAGGCCTTGGTGTAACGCTCATTCCTTCGAAGATAAACGCAAATCCAATCATCACCCCTGGTGAGACAAAACCAGTCTGAGCACTGATGGAGGGATTGTGCGTTCCTGGTGTAACTCGGGCAGTTGTTGTTTCCATCCTGTACCTGTCACGCAGATGTGATGTTCAGATGTACGGATCCATGTGGTCTGCCACTGCGAGGACGATCAGCTGTCCGTCCTGTCTCCCTGTAGCGCTGTCTTAGGCGTCTCACAGTACGGACATTGCAATTTATTGCCCTGGCCACATCTGCAGTCCTCATGCCTCCTTGCAGCATGCATAAGGCACGTTCACGCAGATGAGCAGGGACCCTGGGCATCTTTATTTTGGTGTTTTTCAGAGTCAAGGCCTCTTTAGTGTCCTAAGTTTTCATAACTGTGACCTTAATTGCCTTAATAAGCTGTTAGTGTCTTAACGACCATTCCACAGGTGCATGTTCATTAATTGTTTATGGTTCATTGAACAAGCATGGGAAACAGTGTTTAAAGCCTTTACAATGAAGATCTGTGAAGTTATTTGGGTTTTTACGAATTATCTTTGAAAGACAGGGTCCTGAAAAAGGGACGTTTATTTTTTTGCTGAGTTTACATATGGGCCAATGGGAACACTGTATGAACTACATGTGGGCCAATGGGAACACTGTATGAACTACATATGGGCCAATGGGAACACAGTATGGACTACTGCTCATTAAAGTTGGAAACTGTATTGGTGAAACTGCCACTATATTTTGCAATAACGACAAATAAGTTACTTCAAACAAGTTACATGGTTGTCTGTAGCTGAGTCGGCAGACTATGGTGCTTACACCGCTAGGATAGCGGGTTTTATTCCCAGGACCACCCACACATAAAAATATATGCACGCCTCCCGAGTGGCGCAGTGGTCTAAGGCTAGCTGTGCCACTAGAGATTCTGGGTTCGAGTCCAGGCTCTGTCGCAGCCGGCCTCGACCGGGAGCCCCATGGGGCGGCGTACAATTGGCCCAGCGTCGTCCGGGTTAGTGGAGGGTTAGGCCCAGCGTCGTCCGGGGCAGGGGAGGGTTTGGCCCAGCCTCGTCCGGGTTAGGGGAGGGTTTGGCCGGCAGGGACGTCCTTGTCCCATCGCGCACTAGGCTCTGTACTCCTGTGGCGGGCCGGACGCCGTGCACGCTGACACGCTCGCCAGGTTTACTGTGTTTCCTCCGACACATTAGTGTGGCTTGGTTGGGTGGTGTTTCAGAGGACGCATGGCTCTCGACCTTCGCCTCTCCCGAGTCCGTACAGGAGTTGCAGCGATGAGACAAGACTGTAAATACTACCATTGGATACCACGAAATTGGGGGGAAAAAAGGGGGTGAAAATACAACAAAAATCGAACTAATAATAATAATAATAATATATGCACGCATGACTGTAAGTCACTTAGGATAAAAGTGTCTGCTAAATGGTATATTAACAATGAACACTGGATTTACTTCCGGACATATCACACGCCTGATAGAACTGTAGAGTATGTACTGGTCGCTCCTCTCCCTCGGACATATCACACGCCTGATAGAACTGTAGAGTATGTACTGGTCGCTCCTCTCCCTCGGACATATCACACGCCTGATAGAACTGTAGAGTATGTACTGGTCGCTCCTCTGCCTCAGACATATCACGCGCCTGATAGAACTGTAGAGTATGTACTGGTCGCTCCTCTGCCTCAGACATATCACGCGCCTGATAGAACTGTAGAGTAGGTACTGGTCGCTCCTCTCCCTCGGACATATCACACGCCTGATAGAACTGTAGAGTAGGTACTGGTCGCTCCTCTCCGTTTCATTAACAAAACAAAAACAAAGACAGATGTAGCAGTGGTCTGTTTCCCCTTACGCCAATTTCAGCTTAAAGGTTGCAACATTTTTATAAATTTACCAAGTGTTCCAGGAATCCTGGTTGGAAGATTTTGGATATTCCCTCTTGATTCTGAAAATATTCCAACAGGGATTTCGTGAAAAAATGGGAATTTACAGAAGTTACAGTTACAGAAAATGTGCAATCCTGGTGTTAGACAAAATAAACACAACACATGCTTTTGACTCTAGATATTATAGAATTACCGGTTTATAATAAACCACTTTCATACCAATCTTTTGTCATCTTTTATAAAAAACAATTGTAGTGGCGATTGCCTATGAAAAGCCATTGGTGCAGGAGAGAACCGTCCGTAACAGTCAACAACAACCAGCTTTTCCAAACGTCACTCTTTTCGGGTGGCGTTCCCAATTATTTCTCATATAAAATCTAAATAGATCCAATTCACATATTCCTATACAATAGGTGCAGAGAGATGCATTATATAAGTATCAGGATAAAGGTAAGACCCAGATGCAGACCGTGTCGAAGTAACAATGTTTATTACAGCAACAGGGGCAAAGGTACTGGACGGCAGGCCGGCCGGCTCAGGGGCAGGTCAGGCAGAGGTCGGTAATCCAGAGGAGGGGCAAAGGTACAGGACGGCAGGCCGGCTCAGGGGCAGGGTCAGGCAAAGGTCAAAACCAGGAGGACGAGAAAAGAGAGACTGGGCAAAAGCAGGAGCTGATACAAAAAAATGCAGGTTGACTTGACAAACAGAGAACACAGGTATAAATACACCGGGGATAATGGGGAAGATAGGCGACACCTGGAGGGGCAAGGAGACCATCACAAAGACAGGTGAAACAGATCAGGGTAGGACAATAAGCTGTATGCCCTCTCCTCACCTGTGCTAACCCTTACTGGTCACCTGTGCTAACCCTTACTGGTCACCTGGGCTAACCCTTCCTGGTCACCTGGGCTAACCCTTACTGGTCACCTGGGCTAACCCTTCCTGGTCACCTGGGCTAACCCTTCCTGGTCACCTGGGCTAACCCTTCCTGGTCACCTGGGCTAACTCTTCCTGGTCACCTGGGCTAACCCTTCCTGGTCACCTGGGCTAACCCTTCCTGGTCACCTGGGCTAACCCTTACTGGTCACCTGGGATAACCCTTACTGGTCACCTGGGCTAAACCTTACTGGTCACCTGGGCTAACCCTTCCTGGTCACCTGGGCTAACCCTTCCTGGTCACCTGGGCTAACCCTTCCTGGTCACCTGGGCTAACCCTTCCTGGTCACCTGGGCTAACCCTTACTGGTCACCTGGGCTAACCCTTCCTGGTCACCTGGGCTAAACCTTACTGGTCACCTGGGCTAAACCTTACTGGTCACCTGGGCTAACCTTACATTAATTCCTACATTAATAAATCATATGACACTAGACATGGGAGACTCCTACATTAATAAATCATATGACACTAGACATGGGAGAGAGACTCCTACATTAATAAATCATATGACACTAGACATGAGAGAGAGACTCCTACATTAATACGTCATATGACTCTAGACATGGGAGACTCCTACATTAATAAATCATATGACACTAGACATGGGAGAGAGACTCCTACATTAATAAATCATATGACACTAGACATGGGAGAGAGACTCCTACATTAATAAATCATATGACACTAGACATGGGAGAGAGACTCCTACATTAATAAATCATATGACACTAGACATGGGAGACTCCTACATTAATTTGGTTACAGAGCGCCTGCTATAATACATTTTATATGTAAAAAGAGAAAAGATATGAAAATATTAGAGCACACGTCTTCTGCCCGTCTCCCAGGTTTTACTGGTTATGAGAATCTGTAGCTTAGTAAACACAGGAGGAGAGATATTCACAGCTTTAACCACGGATACATATTCCAATTAACCCCAAGGAACAGGGTTGTTTCACAGTGAACTGGATGTGTGTGCGTTTGTGTGTGTGCAGGTGAGTTTGTGTGCAGGTGTGTGTTCGTGTGCGTGCGTGCCTGTGTGTGTGAGCGTGTGTGTGTGTGAATGCGTTCCTGTGTGTGTGTGTTTGTGCGTGAGCATGTGTGTGTATGTGTGCGTGTGCGTGTGCGTGTGTATGTGTGTGCGTGCGTGCCTGTGTGTGTGTGTGTGAGCGTGTGTGTGCGTGTGTGTGTGTGTGATAGGTAACACATGTTGTTTACTGTTAAACAGTAGTTTCAGAATAAAACATTTTAACACAAATCGTCTTTTCAATTGACACATTCTGCCAAACAGACGCCATATCTTTTCTGAGTTTTAATCACTCTTTTTTTGTTTTGAAAACTTGAAAAACAAGGGAGGGGGAGACGAGGGGACAGGGAGGGGGAGACGAGGGTTCAAGGAGGGGAGACGAGGGGACAGGGAGGGGAGACGAGGGGACAGGGGGAGACGAGGGTTCAAGGAGGGGGAGACGAGGGGACAGGGAGGGGGAGACGAGGGAACAGGGAGGGAGACGAGGGTTCAAGGAGGGGGTGATGAGGGGACAGGGAGGGGAGACGAGGGGACAGGGAGGGGAGACGAGGGACAGGGAGGGGGAGACGAGGGGACAGGAGGGGGAGACGAGGGGACAGGGAGGGAGACGAGGGGACAGGGAGGGGGAGACGAGGGAACAGGGAGGGGAGACGAGGGAACAGGGAGGGGGAGACGAGGGAACAGGGAGGGGGAGACGAGGGGACAGGGAGGGGGAGACGAGGGGACAGGGAGGGGAGACGAGGGGACAGGGAGGGAGAAACGAGGGGACAGGGAGGGGGAGACGAGGGAACAGGAGGGGGAGACGAGGGAACAGGAGGGGGGGAGATGAGGGAACAGGGAGGGGGAGACGAGGGGACAGGGAGGGGGAGACGAGGGGACAGGGGAGACAAGGGTTCAAGGAGGGGAGACGAGGGGACAGGGAGGGGAGACGAGGGAACAGGGAGGGGGAGACGAGGGAACAGGGAGGGAGACGAGGGTTCAAGGAGGGGGTGATGAGGGGACAGGGAGGGGGAGACGAGGGGACAGGGAGGGGGAGACGAGGGGACAGGAGGGGGAGATGAGGGGACAGGGAGGGGGAGACGAGGGGACAGGGAGGGGGAGACGAGGGGACAGGGAGGGGGAGACGAGGGGACAGGGAGGGAGAAACGAGGGGACAGGGAGGGGGAGACGAGGAACAGGGAGGGGAGACGAGGGAACAGGGAGGGGGAGACGAGGGGACAGGGAGGGGGAGACGAGGGGACAGGGAGGGGGAGACGAGGGGCCAGGGAGGGGGAGACGAGGGGACAGGGAGGGGGAGACGAGGGGACAGGGAGGGGGAGATGAGGGGCCAGGGAGGGGGAGACGAGAGGACAGGGAGGGGGTGAAGGTCAGAGACCATCAGACAGAGGGATGGAGGGAACAGAGCGGAGGGGAGGAGGGGTTCAGTATGCTACTCTGCCACCTTTCCCACTCCTAATGACAATAAACTGGGCAGACAGACAGACAGACAGACAGACACAGTATATTTGACCTCTCAGCTTCCCTATCAAATCAAAAAAATTCTAACAGAAAACTGAAGAAATTGAACAACAATGACAAATTGTTTGACGAAGAATGAGAAACTGTCCAACCAAATACACAGACACCCGGAAAACCTGAGTCTATGCCTTCACTATGGTGAATCACTAAAACAATACAGAAATACACTACAGAAAAAGAAGGAACAGCACGTCAGAAATCAGCTCAATGTAATTGAAGAATCCATCCAGACTCTAACGACTTCTGGGTTATTTGGAAAACACTAAACAAACAACAACACAAAGAATTATCTATCCAAAATGGAGATGTATGGATAAACCACTTCTCCAATCTTATTGGCTCTATAACAAATAGAAAAAAAACAGCAAAAACATCTGAAATACAAATCTTAGAATCAACTATTAAAGACTACCAGAACCCACTGGATTCTCCAATTACCTGGAATGAACTACAGGACAAAATAAAAACCCTCCAACCCAAAAAGGCCTGTGGTGTTGATGGAATCCTCAATGAAATGATCAAATATACAGACAACAAAATTCCAATTGGCTATACTAAAACTCTTTAACATCATTGTCACGATCTTCATGGACGGACCAAGGCGCAGCGTGCCGGGTGGAGTTAAACATATTTAATTCGTCAACTCACTCAATACAGAAACAACAAACGAAGATCAAAACAGGTGTAGCACCAACAGTACACACACCTCAACAGAGTCAACTTCCCACAAGGCTGGAGGGGAAAAATGGCTGCTTAAGTGTGGTTCTCAATCAGAGACAACGATAGACAGCTGTCCCTGATTGAGAGCCACACTCAGCCAAAACAAAGAAATACAAAAAGAACATAGAATGCCCACCCCAAATCACACCCTGACCAAACCAAAATGAGACATAAAAAGGCTCCTACAGGTCAGGGCGTGACTATCATCCTTAGCTCTGGCATCTTCCCCAATATTTGGAACGAAGGACTGATCACCCCAATCCACAAAAGGGGAGACAAATTTGACCCCAATAACTACCATGGGATATGTGTCAACAGCAACCTTGGGAAAATCCTCTGCATTATCATTAACAGCAGACTCGTACATTTCCTCAGTGAAAACAATGTACTGAGCAAATGTCAAATTGGCTTTTCATCAAATGGTCATACGACAGACCACGTATTCACCCTGCACACCCTAATTGACAAACGAACCAAAACATAGGCAAAGTCTTCTCATGCTGTGGGGTGAGACAGGGATGCAGCTTAAGTCCCACCCTCTTCAACATATACATCTACGAATTGGCGAGGGCACTGGAACAGTCTGCAGCACCCGGCCTCACCCTACTAGAATCTGAAGTCAAATGTCTACTGTTTGCTGATGATCTGGTGCTTCTGTCCCCAACCAAGGGGGGCCTACAGCAACACCTAGATATTCTGCTCAGGTTCTGTCAGACCTGGGCCCTGACAGTAAATCTCAGTGAGACACAAATAATGCTGTTCCAAAAAAGGTCCAGTCGCCAGGACCACAAATACAAATTCCATCTAGACACCGTTACCATAGAGCACACAAAAAAGTATACATACCTCGGCCTAAACATCAGCGCCACAGGTAACTTCCACAAAGCCGTGAACGATCTGAGAGACACGGCAAGAAGGGCCTTCTATGCCATCAAAAGGAACCTAAAATTCAACATACCAATTAGGATCTGGCTAAAAACACTTGAATCAGTTATAGAACCCATTGCCCTTTATGGTTGTGAGGTCTGGAGTCCACTCACCAACCAAGAATTCACAAAATGGGACAAACACCAAATTGAGACTCTGCATGCAGAATTCTGCAAAAAATATCCTCTGTGTACAACGTAGAACACCAAATAATGCATGCAGAGCAGAATTAGGCCTATACCCGCTAATTATCAAAATCCAGAAAAGAGACGTTAAATTCTACAACCACCTAAAAGGAAGCGATCCCCAAACCTTCCATAACAAAGCCATCACCTACAGAGAGATGAACCTGGAGAAGAGTCCCCTAAGCAAGCTGGTCCTGGGGCTCTGTTCACAAACACAAACAGACGCCACAGAGCCCCAGGACAGCAACACAATTAGACCCAACCAAATAATGTGAAAACAAAACGAGAATTACTTGACACATTGGAAAGAATTAACAAAAAAACAGAGCAAACTAGAATGCTATTTGGCCCTAAACAGAGAGTACACAGTGGCAGAATACCTGACCACTGTGACTGACCCAAACTTAAGGAAAGCTTTGACTATGTACAGACTCAGAGAGCATAGCCTTGCTATTGAGAAAGGCCGCCGTAGGCAGAGCTGGCTCTCAAGAGAAGACAGGCTATGTGCACACTGCCCACAAAATTAGGTGGAAACTGAGCTGCACTTCCTAACCTCCTGCCAAATGTATGACCATATTAGAGACACATATTTCCCTCAGATTACACAGACCCACAAAGATTTCGAAAAACAAACCCGATTTTGATAAACTCCCATATCTACTGGGTGAAATACCACAGTGTGCCATCACAGCAGCAATATTTGTGACCTGTTGCCACAAGAAAAGGGCAACCAGTGAAGAACAAACACCATTGTAAATACAACCCATATTTATGTTTATTTATTTTCCCTTTTGTACTTTAACCATTTTCACATCGTTACAACACTGTATATAGACATAATATGACATTTGTAATGTCTTTATTCTTTTGGAACTTCTGTGAGTGTAATGTTTACTGTTCATTTCTATTGTTTATTTCACTTTTGTAAATGATCTATTTCACTTGCTTTGGCAATGTTAACGTATGTTTCCCATGCCAATAAATCCCCTTGAATTGAATTGAAAGAGACAGAGACAGAGAGAGATAGAGAGAGACAGAGACAGAGGGAGAGAGGAGGGACAGAGAGAAAGTGCTTTACTGTAGGGAGGAACAAATTTCCTCTGTGTCTCTGCTGTGAGGGGCACCTGTTCACTGTCGGACCGTCACATCCTGCCAAACGTAATCAAATTTACCACAGGGGTGCGAGGTCTAAATCTGTCCTCCCCCACAACTAAATAATCTCTAACTAGATATCCGCTGTGTGCAACGCCTAAATAATCCCCCCTCGAACCGGAGACATACTGTGTGCGACATCTAAATATGTCCCCATCTTAACAATACCCAAACGTTTTAATCATCATGCCACTGATACCATACACAAGATGAGATACTGACAGTCCCTCCATCCCTCTATCCATCCATCCATCCATCCCTCCGTCCCTCTATCCAAACACAAGATGAGATACTGGCAGTCCCTCCCTCCCTCCCTTCCTTCCTTCCTTCCTTCCTTCCTTTCTTCCTTTCTTCCTTTCTTCCTTCCTTCCTTCCTTCCTTCCTTCCTTCCTTCCTTCCTTCCTTCCTTCCTCCCTCCCTCCCTCCCTCCCTCCCTCCCTCTATCCATCCATCCCTCCCTTCCTTCCTCCATCCCTCCCTTCCTCCATCCCTCAAATGTAAATAACTTAACTGAATGGAAAATTAAGAGATGTGATTTTTGGGCCTAATCTTATGCCTCCTTCCAAACCAATAAACCCTTCTCTCTGTCATCTCTCATAAATGACAACTCTCTCTCCCCCTCTTTCCTCTGACCTCTAGCCCTCTTCTTCCCCCTCTCTCTAGTTAACAGATCAGATTGACACAGATCAAAACTGCAGACAAAATTCATTGAGGTCTTTCTTTCAAAATAAGATTCCATCATCATCATCATAATTCTCTCTCTCTCACTCTCTCTCCCTCTCTCTCTCTCTCTCTCCCTCTCTCTCCCCCCTCTCTCTCCCTCTCCCTCTACCTCTCTCACCCACTCTCTGTGTATCTCTCTTCTCACTTCTCTCCCTCTCTCAATCTGTCGTTCCCTGCCCTCCCACTCTCCGGTTATCAAGAGATCATTTTCTGAGAGACGTCATCATTTCAGATGTCAGTGAATTAATTACGTTGTTAATGAGCTAGCGGTTAGCTAACCCAAACTAAATGAATGCCTTAAAATGCAGACAGAGAAAATTAGCTTCCATTTCACTAAATGCTTTTCTAAAGAGTACACAATGTGTGTGTGTGTGCGTGCCCAATTCCCCCTCGAGCTAATCACCCAGCCAGACGTGATTAACTGCTTAATTACAGGAGCTCTCTCTCCCTCCTTCTCCATCTCTCCGTTTTTCTCATTCTCTCTGTCTATTTCCCTCTCTAAACCACCTATCTCTCCAACCATATTTCAAATTCCTTTTGTCACTCTTTCATTCCCTTTTACTCTCTCATTCCTTCTCCCTCTTCTCTCTCCTCCTCTCTCGTTCCTCCTCTCATATTCTCTCTCCTCCTCTCTCGTTCCTCCTCTCATATTCTCTCTCCTCCTCTCTCGTTCCTCCTCTCATATTCTCTCTCCTCCTCTCTCATTCCTTCTCCCTCTTCTCTCTCCTCCTCTCTCATTCCTCCTCTCATATTCTCTCTCCTCCTCTCTCATTCCTTCTCCCTCTTCTCTCTCCTCCTCTCTCGTTCCTCCTCTCATATTCTCTCTCCTCCTCTCTCATTCCTCCTCTCATATTCTCTCTCCTCCTCTCTGTTCCTCCTCTCATATTCTCTCTCTCCTCCTCTCTCGTTCCTCCTCTCATATTCTCTCTCCTCCTCTCTCGTTCCTCCTCTCATATTCTCTCTCCTCCTCTCTCGTTCCTCCTCTCATATTCTCTCTCCTCCTCTCTCGTTCCTCCTCTCATATTCTCTCTCCTCCTCTCTCATTCCTCCTCTCATATTCTCTCTCCTCCTCTCTCATTCCTCCCCTCATATTCTCTCTCCTCCTCTCTCATTCCTCCTCTCATATTCTCTCTCCTCCTCTCTCATTCCTTCTCCCTCTTCTCTCTCCTCCTCTCTCGTTCCTCCTCTCATATTCTCTCTCCTCCTCTCTCATTCCTCCTCTCATATTCTCTCTCCTCCTCTCTCATTCCTTCTCCCTCTTCTCTCTCCTCCTCTCTCATTCCTCCTCTCATATTCTCTCTCCTCCTTTCTCATTCCTTCTCCCTCTTCTCTCTCCTCCTCTCTCATTCCTCCTCTCATATTCTCTCTCCTCCTCTCTCATTCCTCCTCTCATATTCTCTCTCCTCCTCTCTCGTTCCTCCTCTCATATTCTCTCTCCTCCTCTCTCGTTCCTCCTCTCATATTCTCTCTCCTCCTCTCTCATTCCTTCTCCCTCTAATATCTCTTCCTCTCTCATTCCTCCTCTCATATTCTCTCTCCTCCTCTCTCATTCCTCCTCTCATATTCTCTCTCCTCCTCTCTCATTCCTCCTCTCATATTCTCTCTCATCCTCTCTCATTCCTCCTCTCATATTCTCTCTCATCCTCTCTCATTCCTCCTCTCATATTCTCTCTCCTCCTCTCTCATTCCTCCTCTCATATTCTCTCTCCTCCTCTTTCATTCATTCAGTTATATATAATATCAAGGACAGAGAAGCCGTTATATAGAACATCATGAATATAGCATCAGTTATATAGAACATCATGAATAGAGCAGCAGTTATATAGAACATCATGGATAGAGCAGCAGTTATATATAACATCATGGATAGAGCAGCAGTTCTATAGAACATCATGGATAGAGCAGCAGTTATATAGAACATCATGAATAGAGCAGCAGTTCTATAGAACATCATGGATAGAGCATCAGTTATATAGAACATCATGAATAGAGCAGCAGTTATATAGAACATCATGGATAGAGCAGCAGTTATATAGAACATCATGAATAGAGCATCAGTTATATAGAACATCATGGATAGAGCATCAGTTATATAGAACATCATGAATAGAGCAGCAGTTCTATAGAACATCATGGATAGAGCAGCAGTTATATAGAACATCATGAATAGAGCAGCAGTTATATAGAACATCATGGATAGAGCAGCAGTTATATAGAACATCATGAATAGAGCAGCAGTTATATAGAACATCATGAATAGAGCAGCAGTTCTATAGAACATCATGGATAGAGCATCAGTTATATAGAACATCATGAATAGAGCAGCAGTTCTATAGAACATCATGGATAGAGCAGCAGTTATATAGAACATCATGAATAGAGCAGCAGTTCTATAGAACATCATGGATAGAGCAGCAGTTATATAGAACATCATGAATAGAGCAGCAGTTATATAGAACATCATGGATAGAGAAGCAGTTATATAGAACATCATGAATAGAGCAGCAGTTCTATAGAACATCATGGATAGAGCAGCAGTTATATAGAACATCATGGATAGAGCAGCAGTTCTATAGAACATCATGGATAGAGCAGCAGTTCTATAGAACATCATGGATAGAGCAGCAGTTATATAGAACATCATGGATAGAGCATCAGTTATATAGAACATCATGGATAGAGCATCAGTTATATAGAACATCATGGATAGAGCAGTAGTTATATAGAACATCATGAATAGAGCAGTAGTTATATAGAACATCATGAATAGAGCAGCAGTTATATAGAACATCATGAATAGAGCAGTAGTTATATAGAACATCATGGATAGAGCAGCAGTTATATAGAACATCATGGATAGAGCAGCAGTTATATAGAACATCATGAATAGAGCAGCAGTTCTATAGAACATCATGGATAGAGCAGCAGTTATATAGAACATCATGAATAGAGCAGCAGTTATATAGAACATCATGGATAGAGCATCAGTTATATAGAACATCATGGATAGAGCAGCAGTTCTATAGAACATCATGGATAGAGCAGCAGTTATATAGAACATCATAGATAGAGCAGCAGTTATATAGAACATCATGAATAGAGCAGCAGTTCTATAGAACATCATGGATAATAGCAGCAGTTATATATAACATCATGGATAGAGCAGCAGTTCTATAGAACATCATGGATAGAGCAGCAGTTCTATAGAACATCATGGATAGAGCAGCAGTTATATAGAACATCATGGATAGAGCAGCAGTTATATAGAACATCATGGATAGAGCAGCAGTTATATAGAACATCATGAATAGAGCAGCAGTTCTATAGAACATCATGGATAGAGCAGCAGTTATATATAACATCATGGATAGAGCAGCAGTTCTATAGAACATCATGGATAGAGCAGCAGTTCTATAGAACATCATGGATAGAGCAGCAGTTCTATATAACATCATGAATAGAGCATCAGTTATATAGAACATCATGGATAGAGCAGCAGTTCTATAGAACATCATGAATAGAGCAGCAGTTATATTGTCTTTCATCAGAATATTCAGCCTATTAGGATTGTACTACACTAGTGTGTGTGTCTGTGTGTGTGTGTGTGTGTGTGTGTGTGTGTGTCAGTATTTTCTCTCATAATTACATTATGGCAGTGGGGGCTTTAGAAGGAGAGGAGAGTGTGTTCAGCCCTTCATTAGCTTAGCTGTGACACTGATGGCAGGCAGCGCCACCGGCCTCCACAGTCTCCACGCTCCAATGGGCCAGCTGATGGGAGGCTTTGCCACCACACTCCTCATCTGATCACTGGGACACAAAATGGCCGCCAACCAGGATGAGTGGCAAGGCCCCTGGCACAAAATGGATGCCTACCAGGATGAGTGGCAAGGCCCCTGGCACAAAATGGATGCCTACCAGGATGAGTGGCAAGGCCCCTGGCACAAAATGGATGCCTACCAGGATGAGTGGCAAGGCCCCTGGCACAAAATGGATGCCTACCACGATGAGTGGCAAGGCCCCTGGCACAAAATGGATGCCTACCAGGATGAGTGGCAAAGCCCCTGGCACAAAATTGATGCCTAGGGCCAGACACACAAACACAAACACACAACACACACACAGACACATACATTTACTCCTTAAATGTACCCCTCTCTCTTCCTCTTTCCCCCCCTCTTCCCCCCCTTATCTCCTCTCTCTCTCTCTCTCTCTCTCTCTCTCTCTCTCTCTCTCTCTCTCTCTCTCTCTCTCTCTCTCTCTCTCCTCTCGCTCCCTTCTTTATTTCTCTCTCGCTCTCCTGCTGTTGTTATTGAGTTACTTAATAGAAGGTTGAGCTGTGATCAACACTAGGTGTGTTGTGGTTGTGGTGTGTGTGTGTTTTGTGGTGTGTGTGTGTGTTTTGTGGTGTGTGGGTGTGTGTGTGTTTTGTGGTGTGTGTGTTCCCGGGTGAGACTCTGTCGGGAACAAATCTTGATCACAAACACCATCTGTCAACAACAGGCTCACCTGCTAGGAAGCATTTAACACACACACACACACACTCGTAGACACACACACACCGCAATGTCACAAAAATACAATTATATCGTTTCCCACTTAGTCAACTTGACAATCTCACCTACTTCACAGACAGTAAAGTCCCCACAGAATACACACACACACTCCTTGACACCTTACCTTAGCACAATAACCGGATGAGAAGGAGAGAGAGAGAGAGAGAGAGAGAGAGAGAGAGAGAGAGAGAGAGAGAGAGAGAGACAGAGAGAGAGAGAGAGAGAGAGAGAGAGAGAGACAGAGAGAGAGAGAGAGAGAGAGAGAGAGAGAGAGAGAGAGAGAGAGAGAGAGAGAGACAGAGAGAGAGAGAGAGAGAGAGAGAGAGAGAGAGAGGATACGGTATAAATACTATAGTATAATATGTTATAAATACTATAGCATAATACAGTATAAATACTAGTGTATAATATGGTATAAATACTGTAGTATAATATGGAACAAATACTATAGTATAATATGTTATAAATACTGTAGTATAATATGTTATAAATACTGTAGTACAATACGGTACAAATACTATAGTATAATATGTTATAAATACTGTAGTACAATACGTATAATATGTATAATGTGGTATAAATACTGAAGTATAATATGTTATAAATACTGTAGTATAATATGTCATGAATACAGTAGTACAACACGGTATAAATACTATAGTATAATATGTTATAAATACTATAGCATTATGAGGTATAAATACTAGTGTATAATATGGTATAAATACTGTAGTATAATAAGGTTAAAATACTATGGTATAATATGTTATAAATACTGTAGTATAATATGGTATAAAAACTGAAGTATAATATGTTATAAATACTGTAGTATAATATGGTATAAGTACTGTAGTATAATATGTCTATAAATAGTGTAGTACAATACGGTATAAATACTATAGTATAATATGTTATAAATACTATAGCATAATAACATAAATACTAGTGTATGATATGGTATAAATACTGTAGTATAATACGGTACAAATACTATAGTATAATATATTATAAATACTGAAGAATAATATGTTATAAATACTGTAGTACAATATGGTATAAATACTGAAGTATAATTTGGTATAAATACTGTAGTATAATATGGTATAAATACTGAAGTATAATATGGTACAAATACTGTAGTATAATATGGTATAAATACTGTAGCATAATATGGTATAAATACTGTAGTATAATATGGTATATATACTATAGCATAATACAGTATAAATACTAGTGTATAATATGGTATAAATACTGTAGTATAATATGGAACAAATACTATAGTATAATATGTTATAAATACTGTAGTATAATATGTTATAAATACTGTAGTACAATACGGTACAAATACTATAGTATAATATGTTATAAATACTGTAGTACAATACGTATAATATGTATAATGTGGTATAAATACTGAAGTATAATATGTTATAAATACTGTAGTATAATATGTCATGAATACAGTAGTACAACACGGTATAAATACTATAGTATAATATGTTATAAATACTATAGCATTATGAGGTATAAATACTAGTGTATAATATGGTATAAATACTGTAGTATAATAAGGTTAAAATACTATGGTATAATATGTTATAAATACTGTAGTATAATATGGTATAAAAACTGAAGTATAATATGTTATAAATACTGTAGTATAATATGGTATAAGTACTGTAGTATAATATGTCTATAAATAGTGTAGTACAATACGGTATAAATACTATAGTATAATATGTTATAAATACTATAGCATAATACGGCATAAATACTAGTGTATGATATGGTATAAATACTGTAGTATAATACGGTACAAATACTATAGTATAATATATTATAAATACTGAAGAATAATATGTTATAAATACTGTAGTACAATATGGTATAAATACTGAAGTATAATTTGGTATAAATACTGTAGTATAATATGGTATAAATACTGAAGTATAATATGGTACAAATACTGTAGTATAATATGGTATAAATACTGTAGCATAATATGGTATAAATACTGTAGTATAATATGGTATATATACTGTAGTATAACATTTTATAAATTCTCTAGTATAATATGGTATAAATACTGAAGTAAAATATGTTTTTTTAATTTTTTTATTTAACCTTCATTTAACCAGGTAGACAAGTTGAGAACAAGTTCTCATTTACAACTGCGACCTGGCCAAGATAAAGCAAAGCAGTTCGACACATACAACAACACAGAGTTACACATGGAGTAAAACAAACATACAGTCAATAACACAGTAGAAAATAAAAACAAATCTATATACAATGTGTGCAAATGAGGTAGGATAAGGAACGTAAGGCAATAAATAGGCCATGGTGGCGAAGTAACTACAGTATAGCAGTTTAACACTGGAATGGTAAATGTGCAGTAGATGAATGTGCAAAGTAAAAATACTGTTATAAATACAGTAGTATAATACGGTATAAATACTATAGTATAATATGTTATAAATAATGTAGTGTTTTTGCAGAATGAGGTATGCTGTAGTATTTACTGTAGTTTTTTTCACAGACTGCAGTATGCTGTAGTATTTACTGTAGTGTTTTTGTTGTATTTTGTTTGACATAGAGGCGATCTACTTGAGGCAACCTACTGGAGATATACTAACAGATCACATTTTCTATAACCTGTAGGTAGGTAGGACTGGGTCTGAACGGAGAGTTCAAAGCTTCTGGTATGTTCTATAACCTGTGGGTAGGTAGGACTGGGGTCTGAACTGATAGTTCACATCTTCTGGTATGTTCTATAACCTGTAGGTAGGTAGGACTGAGGTCTGAACTGATAGTTCACAGCTTCTGGTATGTTCTATAACCTGTAGGGAGGTAGGACTGGTATGTTCTATAACCTGTAGGTAGGTAGGACTGGGGTCTGAACATATAGTTCACAGCTTCTGGTATGTTCTAAAACCTGTGGGTAGGTAGGACTGGTATGTTCTATAACCCGTAGGTAGGTAGGACTGGTATGTTCTATAACCTGTAGGTAGGTAGGACTGGTATGTTCTATAACCTGTAGGTAGGTAGGACTGAGGTCTGAATGGAAAGTTCACAGCTTCTGGTATGTTCAATAACCTGTATGTAGGTAGGACTGGGGTCTGAACATATAGTTCACAGCTTCTGGTATGTTCTATAACCTGTAGGTAGGTAGGACTGGTATGTTCTATAACCTGTGGGTAGGTAGGACTGGGGTCTGAACATATAGTTCACAAGTTCTGGTATGTTCTATAACCTGTGGGTAGGTAGGACTGGTATGTTCTATAACCTGTAGGTAGGTAGGACTGGTATGTTCTATAACCTGTGGGTAGGTAGGACTGGGGTCTGAACATATAGTTCACAGCTTCTGGTATGTTCAATAACCTGTGGGTAGGTAGGACTGGTATGTTCTATAACCTGTAGGTAGGTAGGACTGGGGTGTGAATGGAATGTTCACAGCTTCTGGTTTGTTCTAAAACCTGTGGGTAGGTAGGACTGGGGTCTGAACATGTAGTGCACAGCTTCTGGTATGTTCTATAACATGTAGTGAACACAATATATGGTCTCTACTTGGCCTGTAGGTTTCTCACTTATGGTTGGCCGAAATTGGGATATGGGGGAGGGAGAATGGGCAGGGCATATGCAAATTTTTTAAAAAGTGTAGTGTTTTTGCAGACATTACTGTAGTATTTACTATAGTATTCTACAGTATACTACAACATTCTATAGTAAGTACTACACGTGATCGAGGGATACTACAGTGTGTACTGTAGTATTCTACGATATACTACAATATTATATAGTTAGTACTACACATGATCGAGGGATACGACAGTGTGTTCTATAGCATTCTACTGTATTCTACAATATTATATAGTAAGCACTCTTCGATCAAGGGGTAGTATTTTAGTCTACAGTTTACCACAGTTTACTACACAATTCTATAGTAAGTACTGCAGTATTCTATAGTAAACTGTAGTATTTTTTTTTCCATGTGGGTAACCATTGACATTAACTTGCTTGCACCTACATACCACACTGAAACACACAAGACACGACTTACACACTCAGACACACGGCACACGACTTACACACTGAGACACACGGCACACGACTTACACACTGAGACACGGGCCCCAGCGTTTACACACACGACACGCTAGTCTAACACGGGTTGCAGACATCCCCAATACAGGTTCCGTCATGTTGGAGTTGGGTTACTTGGACAAGCTTTCAACAAGCGCTCCCAAACTGCCTGGTTGCTAAGCTCTTTAATACAGTCCATTGTTCTGAGATGATTACATTCTAGAAGCACCGTTCTGATTCTGGAACATTCTCTATGGAATGTATCAGAATCCTTTATTAAAGTCTTTAAATGATACATCATAGCCATCTCTGATTTATATATACACATGTGTATAGGTGGGGATATGTTCAACATAACACTAGACTTTATAAACTGTACAGTCTTTACATTCGGAGCATTTTGGAAATAAACACTTTCCAACAATAAGAAACCTAATGTTTATTCAAATGACACCTAATATAAACTAATGCTTATTCAAGTGACTTATGATGATGTAACTTATGTTTATTCAACAGCATGCTAATTAGAGATAATGTTGATTTAAGAAGCAGCAATAAAGACAGGATGAAGACACGCCCCACTACAGTCTTCCGCTGTCGCCACAATAGAACCCCGTTTAGAACAATAGAACGTTTAGAACACAATAGGTGATTGTTGTGAGTGTTCTTCTGGCGGAACATGGTTTCAGTGTAGAACAACAGCAGGAGAGAGATGAGACAAAATGCATATTCATTATGACTGAGAATATAGAGAGTCTATCCACTTGTACCTGAAACAACAAAAGGCTGTTTTTCTCCTCTCTGATCATCCGTCTCTCTTTCTCTCCTTTCAAACCCCTCATTTAAATACTTCCCTGTGTATTCCTCCGTAATTACCTCCATCCACTCTTTCCTCCCTTCCATTTTTTAACAGAAGACCAGAAAATCCTCTCCTCTGCAAACTCTTTGTCCCGTCATTCCCTAGTGGAACCTATAAACAGACTGTTTGGGGAGAAGAAAGACGGGGGGGGAAAGAATAGCACGTCGCACAAGCCCTTAATCTTCCCGGCAGAAGTGGAGGATTCCAAAAAACAATTTATTGTTGCTCCTGAGAGACAAGGAGAGGTACTTTACACTTTATTAGTTCGGTATTACCGCACTGTTGGAGAATAAGCATTTGTCTACACCCGCGATAACATCTGCAAAATATGTTTACGCGACCAATAACAATTTATCTGAACACAGTTACTGTAGCTAGCATTCCAAAGTAGCTAGCATTCCAAAGTAGCTAGCATTCCAAAGTAGCTAGCATTCCAAAGTAGCTAGCATTCCAAAGTAGCTAGCATTCCAAAGTTAGTAGAACAGTTTACTAGAGTAGGATTAACATGGGCCTACCGTGGTATATGCTACAGTCAGAAATAGTGTCTAGTGTGTGAATGAGTGAAACAACAACAGTAATTACAGGCTAATCCGTCTAAATTGGAAAACAGGACACCAAAATCGGTTTGATGACGCTGTTGTCGTTTCAGCTAAATCTCCTTCCACTGGTCGGCCGCTGCAGTAATCCTCATTACCAAAACACTAATCCCCACGGCGATACCGGTGATGTCGAGCGACAAGCCCCCACGGCTCCGCACCCCTCCTCTCGCTCCTCCAAAACGTCCCCAAACTTCCTCGCTCTACTCCAACACCCCAACGGTATCCTATTCCTTTACCAGTGCACTACTTTTGACCAGGGCCCATGGGGTAGTAGCGCACCATATAGGGAATAGGGTGTCATTTTGGATGCAACCCACCGTGTGCCAGAGAGTGTCTCCTTGACGGTTTCAAACAAGCTCCGAGGCAGCGTAAAACATGTAAAACAACGTGAATGCATTAATGGAACACGGAGAATTAGTTCAGAAAATGGGTCAGTCTTTAGTATTGTCTTTGTGTTGTCTTTCTCACAGACTTGGGAAAAAAGCGACAGACAGACAACTAGATTTGGATTCTTCTAATTTTCTGCCTGTTTGTTCAGCTCAGTTCAGGGAGTTTTTAGATGAAGAGAAAACCTACTGATTATCCCATATTACATTCAAATCGTGGGCTCCCGAGTGGCGCAGCGGTCTAAGGCACTGTGTCTACAGACACCCTGGTTCGAATCCAGGCTGTATCACAACCACCCGTGATTGGATTGGCCCAGCGTCGTAAGAATTTGTTCTCAAGTGACTTGCCTAGTTAAATAAAGGATACATTACATTACATAGGCTGTTGATAAAACAAGCAGAAACTTTTGAGACATGAAGTCCTGTCAACCGTCTGTTTACACTTACACTACAGAGATTCTAGAACACAACAGCTCTGAGCGTTCTACCTGGTTGTGTGTCAACGCTCTTAAGTCTTCCCATTGGAGAGGAGGGTGAAAGAGAGGAGACTAGCCCAACTACTGCCCAGGAGACTCCCAGAACGTCTTGGGTTCTAATTATGCAAATTCACCACAGGAGCAAGCAGCCTGATTGGCCAGCGCTGTGCAATTAGAGGAGCATTAATTACATATCCTCGTTAGTGATGTCACAGGAGGGTGATTAACACAGCAGGACACTTAACGAATCACTTACCACTGTCTGATAGTCACATTCACTTAAAAAACGAGTGTGTGTGTGTGCACGTGTCCCTGTGGCCGTGTGTGTGTGTGTGTGTGTGTGTGCACGTGTCCTGTGGCCGTGTGTGTGTGTGTGTGTGTGTGTGTGTGTGTGTGTGTGTGTGTGTGTGTGTGTGTGTGTGTGTGTGTGTGTGTGTGTGTGTGTGTGTGTGTGCGTGCGTGCGTGCGTGCGTGCGTGTGTGTGCACGTGTCCCTGTGGCCGTGTGTGTGTGTGTGTGTGTGCGTGCGCACGTGTCCCTGTGGCCGTGTGTGTGTGTGTGTGTGTGTGTGCGCACGTGTCCCTGTGGCCGTGTGTGTGTGTGTGTGTGTGTGTGTGTGTGTGTGTGTGTGTGTGTGTGTGTGTGTGTGTGTGTGTGTGTGTGTGTGTGTGTGTGTGTGTGTGTGTGTGTGTGTGTGTGTGTGCGTGCGTGTGAGAACGATAGAAAACCTTCAGGAATGTTCCGTTCTTCAATCCAGACTTTTGGATGCTGGTTAATTCACAACAATCAGACAGTGGTCTTAGACAAACTAACACAGTATTCTCTTCAAAACAACTGTTCCCCCGAGGAACAACTCAAAAAAGCACAAACGTGTGTGAACGTGAGAATTGTCTTTTTAAAACACATAATTGTTTGCGTTTTCTGGTACGCCAATGGCTGTTAGCATGATTTAAGTGGTAGAACTGCATGGAAGCTAACGTGCTAAATATGCTAATGACTGTTAGCATGTTTTATATGGTAGAAATGCATGAAAGATAATATGCATGGATGCTAGCAGGCGTGAACAGAAGGAAGAGATTAGCTAAATCACACTGAATGTGATCATGCACACACAGACGTGTATGTGTGTGTGTGTGTGTGTGTGTGTGTATCTAGTGTGTATGTGTGTGTGTGTGTGTGTGTGTGTGTGTGTGTGTGTGTCTAACCCCAGTGTAATGGTTTACCTTTCTGCTGAGATCCTAATTAAGATAAATCCACCGCCCCTTTCCCCGATGAAAAAGAACACACACACACGTGAACACACACACACATGAACGAACACACACACACGCCCACACCATATCCTTTCATCTATCAACATTATGTTAACTACCACAGGGACATTGTTACCTCTTTCCTGTCCGATTCATATTAAGATGAGTCATTTAATAATGCAACTCACACACACATGGGCACACAGACACACACATGGGCACACAGACACACACATGGGCACACAGACACACACATGGGCACACAGACACACACACGGGCACACAGACACACACACGGGCACACAGACACACACACGGGCACACAGATACACACATGGGCACACAGACACACACATGGGCACACAGACACACACATGGGCACACAGACACACACATGGGCAAACAGATACACACACGGGCACACAGATACACACACATGGGCACACAGACACACACATGGGCACACAGATACACACATGGGCAAACAGATACACACATGGGCACACAGACACACACATGGGCAAACAGATACACACATGGGCACACAGACACACACATGGGCACACAGACACACACATGGGCACACAGATACACACAGATACACACAGTTTAATTGATATTCATAATTTAACAATGAAGTATTCTGATCCATCTGGTTTCCAGGCGGTTGTCGTGGCGATGGGATCATCACCAGGACAACAGGGTTCAATAACAGCTCTAGAGCGCCAGTCAGCTATCGCCATAACTACCGTGCATACATCAGGGGTGTGACATCGACACGTACAGTGTGCCTTCAGGAAGGATTCACTCACCATGACGTAGCCCACATGATGATGTTGTTGCTACAGCCTGGATTTTAAAACCGATTCAATATGTTTTTCTCTCCCATCTACGCAAAACACCCCATAATGATCAAATGAAAATAGGTTTTTAGATATAAAAAAAAAATGTGTGCATATTTATTGAAAATAAAACTGATAAATATCTAATTTACATAACTATTCACTATTCACACCCCTGAGTCAGTCAGTGGTGGAAAAAGAACCCAACTGACAAAACAAAATTACCACTTGAATAAAAGTCTAAAAGTATTTGGTTTTAAATATACTTAAGTATCAAAAGTAAAAGTAATTGCTCAAATGTACTGTACGTAAGTGTCAAAAAGTGAAGGTAAAAGTATAAATCATTTAAAGTTCCTTATATTAAGCAAACCAGACGTCACCATTTTTCTTGTTTTTTAAGCAAGGGCACACTCCAACACTTACAGACATCATTTACAAACGAAGCATGTGTTTAGTGAGTCCACCAGATGAGAGTTAGTAGGGATGACCAGGGACGTCCTCTTGATAAGTCTGGGAATTGGACCCTTTTCCTGTCCTGCTGAGCATTCAAAATGGAACCAGTACTTTTGGGTGTCAGGGAGAAAAGTAAATAATTTTCTTCAGGAATGTAGTGAAGTAAAAGTAAATGTAGTCAAAAATATAATTAGTAAAGTAAAGTACAGATGCTTTAAAGTACTACTCAAGTAGTTTTGGGGGGTATTTTTACTTAAATACCGGAGTCAATCCCCTTGGCAACGATAACAGCTGTGAGCCTTTCTGGGTAAGTCTCTAAGAACTTTGCACACCTGGACTGTACAATATTTGCACATTATTATTTAAAAAATCCTTCAAGCTCTGTCAAGTTGGTTGTTGATCATTTCTGGACAGACATTTTCAAGTCTTGTCATAGATTTTCAATCCGATGTTGTAACTAACACCTTATTCTACTACTGGGACTGTCTCCTACTAGAACTACAGGGCAGGCAGGTTGGCCCTCCAGTCCTGTTGTAACTAATTGGAGCGAAAAATAAAGAAGTCCTTATCTATCTAGCTGTGACTTCTAAGTCCACAGAGAAACACACACACTTCTCTGTGACTGGAGCTGAATTGGCACAGTGTGTGTGTGTGTGTAATGTGACATAATGAATGAATGTGGAGCATTACTGATGGTAATTGGATGGACTAATTAAAACTCTCAGGAATTAATTAGAGAACCTAGCTGTGTGTGTGTGTGTGTGTGTGTGTGTGTGTGTGTGTGTGTGTGTGTGTGTGTGTGTGTGTGTGTGTGTGTGTGTGTGTGTGTGTGTGTGTGTGTGTATTACGCTTCACTAGTTAAGGGTTTTGATCGTCCTTTCAGGTGGAGTTGGGGAGGGGGAGGAGGAGAGGTACAGTGTCCTGGTGGTGCCAGTTGTAGGGAGGGGGTTGGCATGGGAGAGGGGGCAGCGGGTACAGGGTTTTGGATAGTGGGCAGAGGAGGAGGGGAGTAGGGGTGGTGACTGGTAGTGGTTGGGGTGGTGGGATGATGTCTAGGTGGTGACTGGTGGGTGGTGGGATGATGTCTAGGTGGTGACTGGTAGTGGTGGGATGATGTCTAGGTGGTGACTGGTAGTGGCTGGGGTGGGATGATGTCTAGGTGGTGACTGGTAGTGGTGGGATGATGTCTAGGTGGTGACTGGTAGTGGCTGGGGTGGGATGATGTCTAGGTGGTGACTGGTAGTGGTGGGATGATGTCTAGGTGGTGACTGGTAGTGGTGGGATGATGTCTAGGTGGTGACTGGTAGTGGCTGGGGTGGGATGATGTCTAGGTGGTGACTGGTAGTGGTGGGATGATGCACACACAACTCCATACAGAATTGTATAACATTCCCCGTGTTACACACACTACTGGGATGGACTACACCCATCAGACAGAGATGGACACCTCTATAAAGGGAAACCCTGTAATTCACACTACTGGGATGGGCTACACCCATCAGACAGAGATGGACACCTCTATAAAGGGAAACCCTGTAATTCACACTACTGGGATGGACTACACCCATCAGACAGAGATGGACACCTCTATAAGGAGAAACCCTGTAATTCACACTACTGGGATGGACTACACCCATCAGACAGAGATGGACACCTCTATAAAGGAAACCCTGTAATTCACACTACTGGGATGGACTACACCCATCAGACAGAGATGGACACCTCTATAAAGGGAAACCCTGTAATTCACACTACTGGGATGGACTACACCCATCAGACAGAGATGGACACCTCTATAAGGAGAAACCCTGTAATTCACACTACTGGGATGGACTACACCCATCAGACAGAGATGGACACCTCTATAAAGGGAAACCCTGTAATTCACACTACTGGGATGGACTACACCCATCAGACAGAGAAGGACACCTCTATAAAGGGAAACCCTGTAATTCACACTACTGGGATGGACTACACCCATCAGACAGAGAAGGACACCTCTATAAAGGAAACCCTGTAATTCACACTACTGGGATGGACTACACCCATCAGACAGAGAAGGACACCTCTATAAAGGGAAACCCTGTAATTCACACTACTGGGATGGACTACACCCATCAGACAGAGAAGGACACCTCTATAAAGGGAAACCCTGTAATTCACACTACTGGGATGGACTACACCCATCAGACAGAGAAGGACACCTCTATAAAGGAAACCCTGTAATTCACACTACTGGGATGGACTACACCCATCAGACAGAGATGGACACCTCTATAAAGGGAAACCCTGTAATTCACACTACTGGGATGGACTACACCCATCAGACAGAGATTGACACCTCTATAAAGGGAAACCCTGTAATTCACACTACTGGGATGGACTACACCCATCAGACAGAGATGGACACCTCTATAAAGGGAAACCCTGTAATTCACACTACTGGGATGGACTACACCCATCAGACAGAGATGGACACCTCTATAAAGGGAAACCCTGTAATTCACACTACTGGGATGGACTACACCCATCAGACAGAGATGGACACCTCTATAAAGGGAAACCCTGTAATTGCTGGACAAGACTATCTGCTACTATCATGGTCTAATTCTCACATTACCTTTGGTAAAGGTGGAGGGCTTACATACACATAGACACACACACACACACCACACACACACACACACACACACACACACACACACACACACACACACACACACACACACACACAGAGAGAACTGTGAACATTCCGTGACACTAAGAGATACAAAGAGAACAGGCCTATCAAACGACTACGGACCAGATAATAAAATAAGACTTAATCAATCAATCTCCACAGACAGAGAGAAGGGAGAGGGAGAGGGAGAGGGAGAGAGAGAGAGAGAGAGAGAGAGAGAGAGAGAGAGAGAGAGAGAGAGAGAGAGAGAGAGAGAGAGAGAGAGAGAGAGAGAGAAAGAGACAAACAAAACAAACAAACAACAAACAAAGAAATAAGGCGAGGGGAGAGGGATACAGAGAGACGGACAGAATAAAAAGAGAAAAACAGAGAGAGGGAGAGAAAGGAAAAGAGAGACTCACTCTAAGTGCTCGATGTGTCCTCCTGTAAATTCAATCACTCCTCTCCTTCAAGGAAGTGCAGAGAACTTCAATAAAAAATGGAGAGAGAGAGGAAGGTAATAGAGAGATAATTCTATCATCCCTCCTTCTTGATGAAGCTTTACACGGCTCTTTGATGGGGAAAACTAAAAGCCGAGGGGTTGTGGGACGGTGAATATGAGTGTGTTCTGAATAGCACCCTATCCCCTATATAGTGCACTACTTTTAATCACAGCTTTATGGGAGACAGAGAGGGAAATAGTCAGGGAAAGAGAGAGAGAGAGAGAGAGAGAGAGAGAGAGAGAGAGAGAGGGAGGGAAAGAGAGATGGACAGAGAGAGAGATTGACAGAGAGAGAGAGAGAGAGAGAGAGAGAGAGAGAGAGAGAGAGAGAGAGAGAGAGAGAGAGAGAGAGGGGGGATAATAGATTTTTGGGACGACAAACCTAAGAGTCATAAAGCAGGATGTGACATCATTATGTTAGTAAGACGATACCAGCAAATCAGATTAGAGAAGGGTAATGTGGTTCTGAAAGCGAGAGGTGTGTGTGTGTAATGTGGTTTCTCTGTAGAGGTCTAATAAACTCTGATTAACACTTTAATTCACTCAGACCAGCGCCATCTATCCTCATCACTGTGTGTGTGTGTGTGTGTGTGTGTGCGTATGTGTGTGTCCACCCATAGTAATCACTACTGTAGAGGGCTTGAAATCAGGTTATCAGTTCAAACTGGAGAGAAAAACTGTCCGAAGCGAGAGAGAAAGAGAGAGACGGAGCATTTATTAACCCGTACGGCTCCTGCGGTGGATGAACGGTTTAGGCGCTCGGAGGAGACCTGGGAGGCCGCCCTTTCGCAACCGCAACGAGCCGTGAGGCGGCAGAAGGCGAGTGCCAACCGCCACCGCAGTGAGGCCCCGGTGTTCGCACCGGGGGACAGGGTCTGGCTCTCGACCCGAAACCTGCCCCTCTGCCGGAAGCTGGGTCCGCGGTATGTGGGGCACTTTAAAGTCCTGAGGAGATTGAACGAGGTACGTTATAAGTTACAGCTTCCCCCAGATTACCGTATTAACCCCTCGTTCCATGTGTCTCTCCTCAGGCCGGTGGTGGCTGGTCCACTCCAGGAGTCTGAGGGGCGGGAGGTTCCTCCGCCTCCTCTGGACATGGAGGGGGCCGCGACGTATAGTGTGTGAGCCATCATGGACTCGAGGCGTCGGGCGGGGGCCTCCAGTACCTCGTGGAGTGGGAGGGGTACGGTCCGGAGGAGAGATGCTGGGTACCGTTGAGAGACATCCTAGACCCTTCGTTGCT